>QEOT01001367.1:0-13631 GCA_003123785.1 Pterocarya stenoptera
TGGATTTAGGGTGGGTCCCATGTTGGAGACGTTTTGTGTTATTTGCTATAAACAATGTGGTTCTTTTGGTTATGTTGTAAACTCTATGGTGAGGCGATGGTAATGGTGTGACCTCTATGGAGGGGTGATGGTAACCCCTCATAAGGGGGCTTGCCACCTTTCTTTTGGTTGTATTGTAGGGACTGAGTCCCTTTTTATGTTGGGAAATGTTTATGTTGATGTTTGAATGATGGACTCTGAGAGTCCTTTTTTTTTTTAGAATGTTGAATCAATTGCCTATTAGGTGTTCCATCCCTTTGATTGGAAACCCAGAGTGCAAGTATGTCATGTCCGCGCGTATCCCACGTTACTACCGTAGCGTAGAAAAAATATATATATATATATATATATGTAAACATCCCGTAACTTAATAATAATATTAATAAAGGAATTGGAAGAAGAAAGTAAGCGTCCCGCCTCGCGCTGTTCATCTAGGGCGGGGTTGTGAGAAATCTTGGTATCAGAGCAAAAGGTTAAGGAGTCCTGTAGACTCTAGGGGTAAACTAGGCTAAAGCCCTCTCTCTAAAGTGTGCCAAGCTCTACAGCAGGTTTAGACGGTACTTCTTTTTACATGTTATGAATTTGCTAAAAAGGGAATTTGCTAGTCATACGTGTTTGTTTAGTGCAAGTTACTGCTAATGCCATTGTCATACGTGTTCCAGAATGGCAACACAGAACAACAATAATAAGCGTCGCAGGTGGCCCAGTCCCTGTGACTCTGAAGAAAGACAAGAGGCTTCCAGAGACTCGAGTGACCTCGTCAAAGCAGCAACATGCCTCATAGAGGCCTTCACTAGCAGTCAAACCGCAACGTAAATGTAGGTTCCGCAGCTTACTGCCTTTGACTGTTTTAGCAAGCAACACCCTCCACTGTTCGACGGCAAGGGTGCCGAGTCAGATGCTGACAATTGGATAGAAAGGTTGGTGAAAATCTTCAAAGTGGTAGCTTGCACTGATGAACAAAAGGTTGAGTTCGCAGCTTATAATCTGGCGGACATAGCCGACGGGTGGTGGAAGGCCACTCGTGGGTTCATCCAACAAGAACTGGGCGGAGCTACTCCAATATCCTGGAATCGGTTCAATGATAGATTCTTCCCTCTTTCGGCTCGAGAGGCCAAAGCTCGAGAGTTTGCAGATCTGAAGCAAGGGTCAATGACAGTGAGGCAGTATGCCCCAAAGTTTGTAGAATTGTCAAGATTCACATTGTATTTGGTTCATACGGAGGCATTAAAAGCTGAAAATTTTGAACAAGGACTAAATCCCAAAATCATGGACTCCCTTCTGGCACTAAAAATCAGAAAGTTTTTCAACCTTGAGGACCGAGCAGTGATCCTTGAGGAGAAGTTGCGAGTTAGGGCTGGAGAATTTAACTAGAGGAAAAGGCCGTTCCAGACTCCTGATCAAAACAAGGGCAAGAGGCCCATGTATGTTAATGCACCCAAACCTATTCAGATGGTCAAGCCTCCTCCGCGTGGCATAGTGGCTCCTCATGCTGCTTGCCAAACCTGCGGCAAACCTCATGCTAGGAAATGCTTGGTGGGGACTAATGCTTGCTATAAGTGTGGTAAAACTAGTCATGTGGTGCAGGAGTGTCCCTTACTTGCGGCTCCGAATGCTCAGGCACCTACCCCAAGGCAGAAGAATCTAGTGCCAGCCTGGGTTTTTTCCCTTACTGTGGAGGATGCTGATGCCTCTCCAGATGCGATAACAGGTATTCTTCCCCTGTTTTCACATCGTGCCTTAGTACTGTTCGATTCTGGTGCTACACATTCATTTGTATCTCGTAAATATGCTTGTTTGAGTGAGAAAGTGCCCGAACCTTTAGAGTCTGTGATATCGGTGTCTTCACCCCTCAAGAAATCTATAAATTGTCAGTTTGTGCTAAAAGGATGAGTGATAGAGGTGCAAGGTCGACGCCTCCCTGCCAACTTGATATTATTCGACATGGAGGAGTTTGACGTAATTTTGGGCATGGATTGGCTATCTCAATACCATGCTTGTGTAGAGTGTTTCAAGAAGGAAGTGGTCTTTAGGCCACCAAGCGAGTCAGAATTTCGTTTCTGCATAATGGGCAAGGGTCCTATTACGAAGGTGATTTCTTCAATGAAGGCCACCACCCTGTTGAGGAAGGGTTGTGCGGGATTTTTGGCTAGCCTAGTGATGCCGCCTCCCCATGAGCCTAAGTTGCAAGATATCAAGGTGGTGAAAGAATTTCCTGATGTCTTGCCGGATGAACTACCTGGCTTACCTCCGGATAGGAAGATTGAGTTCTCTATAGACCTCATTCCGGGAACGACGCCAATCTCTAAAGCGCCGTACCGAATGGCACCTGTGGAGCTCAAGGATCAATTGCAGAGTTGCTGGAAAAGGGCTTTATTCGCCCTAGTGTATCGCCATGGGGTGCACCAGTTCTCTTCGTGAGGAAGAAGGATGGATTGTTGCGGCTTTACATCAACTATAGGGAGCTAAATAACATGACTATTAAGAATCGGTATCCCTTACAGTGAATCAATGATTTGTTAGACCAACTTCAAGGATCCCAAGTATTTTTCAAGATCGATCTTCGTTCAGGGTACCATCAATTGAAGATTAAAGCNGGCTCGAGAGGCCAAAGCTCGAGAGTTTGCAGATCTGAAGCAAGGGTCAATGACAGTGAGGCAGTATGCCCCAAAGTTTGTAGAATTGTCAAGATTCACATTGTATTTGGTTCATACGGAGGCATTAAAAGCTGAAAATTTTGAACAAGGACTAAATCCCAAAATCATGGACTCCCTTCTGGCACTAAAAATCAGAAAGTTTTTCAACCTTGAGGACCGAGCAGTGATCCTTGAGGAGAAGTTGCGAGTTAGGGCTGGAGAATTTAACTAGAGGAAAAGGCCGTTCCAGACTCCTGATCAAAACAAGGGCAAGAGGCCCATGTATGTTAATGCACCCAAACCTATTCAGATGGTCAAGCCTCCTCCGCGTGGCATAGTGGCTCCTCATGCTGCTTGCCAAACCTGCGGCAAACCTCATGCTAGGAAATGCTTGGTGGGGACTAATGCTTGCTATAAGTGTGGTAAAACTAGTCATGTGGTGCAGGAGTGTCCCTTACTTGCGGCTCCGAATGCTCAGGCACCTACCCCAAGGCAGAAGAATCTAGTGCCAGCCTGGGTTTTTTCCCTTACTGTGGAGGATGCTGATGCCTCTCCAGATGCGATAACAGGTATTCTTCCCCTGTTTTCACATCGTGCCTTAGTACTGTTCGATTCTGGTGCTACACATTCATTTGTATCTCGTAAATATGCTTGTTTGAGTGAGAAAGTGCCCGAACCTTTAGAGTCTGTGATATCGGTGTCTTCACCCCTCAAGAAATCTATAAATTGTCAGTTTGTGCTAAAAGGATGAGTGATAGAGGTGCAAGGTCGACGCCTCCCTGCCAACTTGATATTATTCGACATGGAGGAGTTTGACGTAATTTTGGGCATGGATTGGCTATCTCAATACCATGCTTGTGTAGAGTGTTTCAAGAAGGAAGTGGTCTTTAGGCCACCAAGCGAGTCAGAATTTCGTTTCTGCATAATGGGCAAGGGTCCTATTACGAAGGTGATTTCTTCAATGAAGGCCACCACCCTGTTGAGGAAGGGTTGTGCGGGATTTTTGGCTAGCCTAGTGATGCCGCCTCCCCATGAGCCTAAGTTGCAAGATATCAAGGTGGTGAAAGAATTTCCTGATGTCTTGCCGGATGAACTACCTGGCTTACCTCCGGATAGGAAGATTGAGTTCTCTATAGACCTCATTCCGGGAACGACGCCAATCTCTAAAGCGCCGTACCGAATGGCACCTGTGGAGCTCAAGGATCAATTGCAGAGTTGCTGGAAAAGGGCTTTATTCGCCCTAGTGTATCGCCATGGGGTGCACCAGTTCTCTTCGTGAGGAAGAAGGATGGATTGTTCCGGCTTTACATCAACTATAGGGAGCTAAATAACATGACTATTAAGAATCGGTATCCCTTACAGTGAATCAATGATTTGTTAGACCAACTTCAAGGATCCCAAGTATTTTTCAAGATCGATCTCCGTTCAGGGTACCATCAATTGAAGATTAAAGCGGAGGATGTCCCGAAAATTGCCTTTAGAACGAGATATGGCCACTATGAGTTCCTAGTGATGTCCTTCGGTTTAACCAATGCTCCAGTAGCTTTCATGGACTTGATGAATCACATTTTCAGGGAATATCTCGATCAATTCGTGATTGTGTTCATCGACGACATTCTCATTTACTCGAGAACTCTGTAAGAGCACGCGAAGCATTTGGAGATTGTCTTGCAAGTGCTGCGTGAGATGAAGTTGTATGCCAAGTTGAGTAAATGTGAGTTTTGGCTACAAAATATTTCATTTCTCGGCCATATAGTCTCGAAAAAAGGTATCTCAGTAGATCCTGCAAAGATAGAGGCCGTGGTAGAATGGCCTAGACCAAAGACCATCTCGGAAGTCAGGAGTTTCCTTGGTCTCGCTGGGTATTATCGAAGATTTGTTGAGGGATTTTCTCGCATCGCAGTTCCCTTAACGCAGTTGACTAGGCAGGGTGAGAAATTCCTATAGACTGGAGAATGCGAGAAGAGCTTCCAGGAGCTCAAGGAGAAACTTGTGATGGCACTTGTTCTCACTATACCTTCGGGTATAGGTATATTTGTGATATATAGTGACACCTCACACAAAGGGCTAGGATGCGTCCTTATGCAGCATGGAAGAGTTGTAGCTTACGCTTCGCGTCAACTTAAGGAGTATGAGTGCAACTACCCAACCCATGATTTAGAGTTAGCTACCGTGGTGTTCGCCCTGAAGATATGGCGACACTACCTTTACGGGGAGCGCTGTGAAATTTATACAGACCACAAAAGCCTGAAATATTTCTTCACTTAGAAGGAATTAAACATGAGGCAACGCAGATGGTTGGAATTATTAAAGGACTATGACTGCAATATCAACTACCACTCTAGCAAGGCTAACGTAGTTGCAGACACCCTTAGTCGAAAGTCTGCTTCTGGCAATCTTATGAGCATGTACACTCCACAAAAATTTATCATCCTAGATATGGAGAAGCTGGGAGTGGAGATGGTGACGGACGTGCAAGCAAAATTGGGTAGCTTAATGCTTGGCCCGACAATACTGGACCAAATTAAAACTGCTCAAAGAGAAGACGTTGACCTCCAGAAGATCAATACAGAGGTCTCAGAAGGGAAACAACCCGACTTTGCGATTTCAGATGATGGATCCTTACGGTTCAGAGGAAGATTGCGCGTACCAACTGAAGAAGGGTTACGAGACCTAATACTAAGGGAGGCACACAGGTCTCTATACATAGTGCATCCGGGTAGTACCAAAATGTATCGAGACCTGCGACAACATTATTGGTGGAATGGGATGAAGTGAGATGTGGCTAACTTTGTAGCTTAGTGTCTGACGTGCCAACAAGTTAAGGCCGAACATCAAAGGCCCTCGGGAGCGCTTCAACCATTGCCAATCCCAGTTTGGCCATGGGATGAGATTAGTATGGATTTTGTATCGGGCTTTCCTAAAGCCCAAGGAGGGCAAGATTCGGCGTGGGTGATTGTCGATAGACTATCAAAGTCCGCCCACTTTATACCAATTCAAATGACCTACTCGATGAGTAAGTTGGCAGAGTTATACATCAAGGAAATAGTTAGGTTACATGGAGTTCCGTCCAAGATAGTATCGGATAGGGACTTGGGAATAGAACTTACCTATAGCACCGCTTTCCTATAGCACTTGGGAATAGAACTTACCTATAGCACCGCTTTCCACCCTCAGATAGATGGTCAGTCCAAGAAGACAGTTCAGATTCTTGAAAATATGTTACGGGCATGTATCTTGGATTTTAAGGAAAGTTGGATAAAATATTTGCCACTAGTTGAGTTCGCCTATAATAATAGGTACCAAGAGAGCATTGGCGCAGTGCCATATGAGGTCTTGTATGGGTGCAAGTGTAGATCGCCCCTTTATTGGGACGAGGTAGGTGAGAAGAAAATGTTGGGCCCTGATTTAGTTCAGAATATGCAAGAAAAAGTAGCTATTATCAGGAAGAGACTTACCTTGGCTCAAGAGAGGCAGAGGAAATACGCCAATCGTAGAAGAAAGGAGCTGCACTTCGAAGTAGGAGACAAGGTATTCCTACGAGTGGCTCCGATGAAAGGAATCATGAGGTTAGGCAAGAAGGCAAGTTAATGCCAAGATATATCAGCCCATTCAAGATTCTGGAAAGGATTGGAGCGGTAGCTTATCGGCTCGTGCTACCTCCACAATTTTCAGCCATACACGATGTTTTCCATGTTTCGATGCTTTGAAAATACATGCACAATCCTATGCACGTGTTGGATTACGAGCCTCTCCAGTTGCACAAGGACTTCTCAAATGAGGAAACGCCAGTCCAAATCTTGGATCAGGAAATTCGAGTGCTTCGCAATAAAGCGATTCCGATGGTTAAAGTGCTATGGAACCACCATACCAAGCAAGAGGCAACCTGGGAGCACGAGGACGGCATGAGGGATAAATATCCCACCCTTCTTCTTTGAGGTACGTTCAATCTCGAGGACGAGATTATTTTTAAGGGGGAGAGAGTTGTAATACCCGCATCCTACTACATAGGTTTTTACGTCATTTCTTTAATTTAATTTCTCCAGTTAAATATTTTGAGGTAAGGATTTTTATGATTTAAATATTTATTTGTTTTAAAGGTGTGTACACTTATATTTTATGTGGGTCATTAAAATAACCTAAGGGAATATTTTTAGATCTTATAATATATTTACCTTAAGTCCTTACCTTTTTATTTAATTGAAGAAGTCTCCCAAACCTTCTCCACTGTAGGAGGAGCATCTAAGAAAAAATATCTCCTAAGCTTTGATCTACACCATTCATTCCTTAGCTTCCAAAGAAAGCTTTCACTTAATTGTACAAGAGCTGACTAACCCTTCTCCCTTAAAACTTCAGATCTTTCTTCTCCTTCTTCTCCTACACGCCACATTCAACTTCTAGAGCAAGCCAAGGGAGAAGCTTCTTCAAGTACTAATCCCAGCCATTCTTAACCCCACGAAAAAGGACCCTCTCGGTTTCCACTAGCACCAATCGACCACACCTCCTCTTCTTCAAGCCGATTCTCTTCTCTCTCTCTAGCTTGGGTTTGGTTGAATCCCCTTCAAGGAGGACGAAAATGGTGGCTCAGTTTCTTGGATTTCTTCTCCTCCTTCGGTTCGTAACTTGCTAAGCTATGGAATACTCTGTTTTCTCTTGATTTCTTGTGAAATCTAGAATCATGTTTAGTGGGTTAAGCAAATTATATTTGGGGGTTTTGGAATTTCTGTGCAAGTCGATCCATATGTAGTCTTTTCTATGCTGATTTTTCCTCTTTGTTCCTTCTATTTTGTGTCTTATCTAAGTGAAGTTGGATGGAGAGGTAATAGTGTGGTGTGTGTGTTCCGAACCATACTATTTTTCTATTGATTTTCTAGCCGTATGATGCTCTGATTTTCTGGGTTCGCAGTCGCGCACTTGTTCTGTGATTCCAGCCGTGTTAGGCGTTATTTTTCTATTGATTGTCCAGTCGTGTGTCTCAGTTGTTTGGTTCTAGCCACGTGTTATGCTTTGCCTTAAATTCCAGCCGTGTGTGTGTGTGCGCCCTATTTTTGGGTTCCAGCCGTGTGTTTGCAAGGCACCTTGTGATAGTTTTCGTTGCATTTTAATCAAGCTAAGCCATGATTTAATTCTTGTTAAGCCATGCCTTTATGTGTTACATAGATGGAGTTAAAGTTATGATTTTCAAGCATGTCTTTCCAATTGAACTATTGGCCTAAGTAAGCTTCTAAGGATTTTAGTTTAAACTAGTAAGTTACCTTGGAAACTTGAGTTGCCAAGTGTTATACCCATGCTTTATAATCAACTTTTTTTTAGAAGAAAAGAAATGATTTCCTAAGCTTTTTATATCCTTAATATGGTTTATTTATGTAGTTGAAGTTTGGGTTAAGTAAAGGATGTTTCATAAGCATGAAAGCACTAAGCCTATGGGCTGTCCAAAGTTTCAGAATTTTCCTTCTACCCTTCTATTGAAGCCTAATCACCCCATTAAATTATTGTTTAAATTTACCTTGGCTCAATTAAAGATGGATGATAGCATGAGAAACCTTTGAAATGAAGTGACAAAAATCTTATTCGCAAACATTGGCCTTTTGATGGAATTATCTCCTAAAATGGTATTGTAAAAACTGTCCAATGCCCTTTCACTGAAAAATATCCAGATTTGAAATACTTCCTTGGTACCTTTCCCTTTTATTTAAATTCCTACCCATTTGTGTGTTTTAACCCATGATTTCAACCCATCCTTATGTGGTAAACAATAACCTTTTAAAAGGAACAACCAATGGGTAATGTGCTTTCATGAGTCTCTTTAAATGGTATAGGATGAGGGTTTCAATGTGGTGAGCTAACATTATGTATGTTGGGTAGATAAACGGGTTAAGGAAACGCTTAATTCCAAGGTTTGGAATTTAAGTTAGAATGTAAGAGTATTGATTAGTTAAGTTCCAAGTAAGGTGAATATTAATGTGCCTATCTCATTTTATTGAATAGGAATCTGTTTTCAAGATTCAAAGGAAACTATTAAGTAAACCTCGCAGGTAAGTAGCTATGACCATGCTCCTTACACAAGTTCCCTTATAAAATGATGTTTCTTTCTATTCTCAAATGTTCGTCTAAAGATAGAGTAAGTATGAAAATATATCATGTATAAGCCTTTCTTGATCGGCCCTGTTAAGCACCATGATACTTATTATTGTGTGTATGGTATAAGGTAATGCATCATGAGATTCTTTATGCATGCACCATGAATGTTCAATGTGTGAAAATACGTAATGGCCATTTAAATGAAGAATGGGTACCCAAATGAATGAATGGGTAGATGGCAATGCCGGGTAGTAGTATCTGGTAGTGCACCCAGTACTTCGCCCTAACAGAATGGGATTCCAACCCGCGGCCACGAGCGAATCCATTGGTCCAAAAGACCGCTAACCCTAGCATACGAGACGTAATAGTATGCAATGGCCTAAGAAAGTGAAAAGATAAAAAGCATAGAAAGCATGTTTAGGCATGAAAGTATGGTTTGATTCCTAAGAATGTTTTATGCATAAAGGCACTGTCAAGAATTTGCAAATGTTATGTATACATGTTTTCAAAAGAAAGATTATGTGATTAATAAGTTGACGGCTTGGTGTACTACTTACTGAGTATTAGATTCACTTTTGTGTTTATGTTTTAAACGTCCAGGTAATGACGAAGGAGCTGCGGATCCTGGTACTGCTGAAGAGGGAGGGGCTGATTTTAGTGTTTCCTCGGTTCGTTGTTGTTAATGCCTTTGGTTATGGATTTAGGGTGGGTCCCATGTTGGGGACGTTTTGTGTTATTTGCTATAAACAATGTGGTTCTTTTGGTTATGTTGTAAACCCTATGGTGGGGCGATGGTAATGGTGTGACCTCTATGGAGGGGTGACGGTAACCCCTCATAAGGGGGCTTGCCACCTTTCTTTTGGCTGTATTGTAGGGACTGAGTCCCTTTTTATGTTGGGAACTATTTATGTTGATGTTTGAATGATGGACTCTGAGAGTCCTTTTTTTTTAGAATGTTGAATGAATTGCCTATCAGGTGTTCCATCCCTTTGATTAGAAACCCAGAGTGCAAGTATGTCATGTCTGCGCGTATCCCATGTTACTACCATAGCGTAGAAAAATATATATATATAAACATCCCGTAACTTAATAATAATATTATTGAAAGGAAATGGAAGAAGAAAGTAAACGTCCCGCCCCGCCCTATTCATCTAGGGCAGGTTTGTGACAAAAACCAACCTTAGAAAAGTATTTCTGCTTTAGGATCCTTGCCACCAGGGAGTTTGGGTTTTGTAAGATCCTCCGTCCTTGCTTTGAAAGTAAGGCTAAGTTAAAACTCTACAGGTCTCTAAAACCGAGGCCTTCTAGCTCTTTGCCATAAGTGAGCTGTTTCCAGTTGACCCATTGGATTTTGGAGGTGTCTTCATTCAAGCCCCACTAGAATTTCCTGAGCAATTGGTTTAGTTTCTTAGTAATGGATGTTGGTAACAGAAACATACCCATAGCATAGGTAAGGATGGCTTGTAGGGCAGCTTTGAGGAGGACCTCTTTCCCTGCAGCAGAGAGGAACCTGTGTCTCCAATTTGTGATTCTAGACCAGGTCCTAACAATAAGAGAATGGATTAAAGCAACCATTGCCTGCCCACCAAAGCAGGAAATCCTAAGTATCTTTCAAAGTTACTAGATGATTTAACAACTGCATGCTGCAGAATTTGTTGTTGAGTCCCAAGGGCAGTATTCTTGCTGAAAAAGATGGATGATTTCTCTTTGTTTAACACTTGTCCCAAGCCTTTCTCATAGAGGTCAAGGATGTTTAGCACAGATTTAAGTTCCTCAAGGCCTGCTTGGCAGAATAATAGGGCTATCGTATGCAAAAAAGAGGTGGTTCGCTGAGACTGAGCCTCTGCCAATAGGTACTGGAGTTAACCCACCACAGGCCTCTGCTTAATTAAGAGGGAAGTGAGGGCTTCTGCACAGAGGATAAAAAGGTAGGGGGAGATTGGATCCCCTTGCCTAAGTCCTCTTGAAGGCCAACAAATCTATTGAGGCTCACCATTCACAAGGATCGAATAGGAGACTGAATTGAGACAACCCTGGACCATGTTAACCCAGTGAGGAGAAAATTCTATCTTGGTCATTATAGCTTCAATAAATTGCCACTCCACCCTATTATAGGCCTTACTCATATCTGATTTGAGGGTCATGAAGCCTCTCTTGCCCTATTCTTGAATGCATGGAGTGTAATATTTCATATGCAAGGAGAGTGTTATCAGTAATGAGCCTTCCAGGAACAAAGGCACTTTGGTTTAAAGAGATGAGCTTGGGAAGAATGACTTTAAGCCTGTTTGCAATAGTTTTCGAGACAATTTTATACAGCACATTGCACAGACTAATGGGTCTGTAATCATCAACTTTCCTGGGGCTTTTTACTTTGGGTATGAGGGAAATAAATGTATCATTAATCCCATTAACAGAGCCCCCTTGATTTAGGACCTTGAGAGCATAGTTACAAACTTGCTCACCCACCACCTCCCAATGTTTTTAGTAAAATTGAGCTGGGAAACCATCGGGGCCAGGGGATCCAAGAGGGCTCATTTG
This sequence comes from Pterocarya stenoptera, assembly GCA_003123785.1. Lineage (NCBI taxonomy): Eukaryota > Viridiplantae > Streptophyta > Magnoliopsida > Fagales > Juglandaceae > Pterocarya > Pterocarya stenoptera. The sequence goes on from QEOT01001367.1 coordinate 11,295, forward strand.
CATAATGGCTTCTGCTATGTTCTCTCTAGTGAAAGGCTTCAACAACCATTCATTCATCTTAGTGTCCAGCTTAGTATCCAGTGCATACAGACAGTTCTCAAAATTTGTAGGGTGGGTGGTAGTAAAAAGAGATGAGAAATAACCTGTGAAGACATCCCCAATTTCGCCTGTTCAGTTGCATTTCTTCCTTTTGAGTCCTCTACACATTTGATTGTGTTGGTCTTCCTCCTTTGACCGGCCTGCATATGAAAATATTGGGTGTTTCTGTCTGCTAACTTGAGCCAATCACTTGAGGTCACTTTTTGCCAAGGAAGTTACCACTTCTTTTTGGATTTGTTTCATTGCTTCTATATGGTAACTTGTTCCAATATCTTGGAGATGGCCAATTCTTTGTTGCCCTTGTGTGATGACCATGTGCTCTTTTTGTCTAGTTTTCTGCTTCCACAATAGTAATTCCTGTTGGAATCTACCAAGTTGTTTCCTCAGGTTGCTGGCCTCACAGCCTGATTCACTGTCATTTTTCCAAGCCTTACTAATAACATTGTGGCATTCTTCTTTTAGCTCCCATGCCATCTCATACCCAAAGACCAATCTTCTATGCCTTCTTCCCTTGCTTGTTTTGGATAAATCAATGATGAGAGGGGAGTGATTAGATTTCACAGTGGCAAGGGCAGTGCAGGAACTTTGATTATACAGGTCATTCCATTCCTTGTTGCCTGATGCTCTATCTATTTGTTTCTTAGTCAACACCCTTCCATTCCTGTTATTCGACCAGGTAAAGCTTAGCCCCTTTGAATGAATATCATTAAGGCCACAGAACTCGACTGCTTGCCTAAACTCCTTTATTTGTTTGTAAGGTTTACTAGCCCCTCCCATTTTCTCCTCTTGATGAAGGATCTCATTAAAGTCACCAGAGCACAACCAAGCCATAGGACTAGCTGGTTTTAACATTTTCAAAAGTTGCTAACTACTGCTCCTTTTCCTATAGTTGGGTGCTCATAGAAGCCTATAAATTGCCAAGTTGGTCCATTTTCCCCTTCCTGCACTAATGCACTAATGTGCCATCTAGTGTAATTTATTACTTTGACCAGCCATTTGTCTTTCCATAAAAGAACAATACCACCACATAGTCCCACACAGTCAACTCCAAAGCAGCCATCCATCTTCAAAGTTCTCCTAACCTCTTCCATCCTTCTGTTTCTACACTTAGTTTCCACTAGGANACAATACCACCACATAGTCCCACACAGTCAACTCCAAAGCAGCCATCCATCTTCAAAGTTCTCCTAACCTCTTCCATCCTTCTGTTTCTACACTTAGTTTCCACTAGGAAAACTATGTGGGGACACTTTTCCTTAGATAAATTTCTAAGGATACTAACTGTCCGAGGGTTCCCAAGCCCTTAGCAGTTCCACATCAAAATACTCATTGGTTATGGCAGGGCTGGGAACCAGCCTTTGTGATATGAACCCACAGGAATGGAATCCCTTGAACCCACAATCAATTTGAAAACTCACCCAAGAAAGTCAAAATCAAGTCAAATAGATGGAGAATCTAGACCCGATGAGAACTCATTTCAGGAACCTAGATTATATTAAATCTAGACCAATTGAAGAACCCGTCTCAAGAACCTAGATTACAAGGAGGAACGCCACAAATGTTGTGATTTACATTTGATAAGTTTAAAAGTTCAATCAAGAACAAGAGGAGTAAACTCAACTCACAATGAAAATTCAATATTGTCTAATCTTCAAATGAGGCTACAAAAAGTATTTAAACCAAAACCTAATTGAGACCCTAGCCCAAAATAAATCCCTTTGTTCCAAAAATACCCCGGGATGAATATTGCAGCGCTACAGTGATTCAGGACATGAATAGTGCCGTACTACAGTAACTTCTTGAAACCCTAGGTCCTAAAATGTAACTTTCCAAATAATCCCTTGGCCACAATACAAGGCATTTCCAAAACTCTAGTTCATAAGAAATAAGATATACGTAGGCCAAGTATCCTCAAGCCCTCTTATTCTAAACTAATAAGATAAATACTTAAACAAATTGAAAGTCATCAATAACAATAGGTCTAAACGATACTCGAAGTCATGTCTTCCACATCTTATATCAAGTGGGTTAAAACTGGTTCTCTTTCTTTCAAGCCCATTTTGAGTGTTGGGCTCTTGCTAGCTTTATCACAAGTGGATTGCACCAATCCTTGCATTGCTTCCTTGATCTTCTTGACTATTGATGTTGTAATTGGCCCATCTGGAAATTACAAAGAATTTTTAAGACTAGGCCCACCTTGGTTCCCGTCACTCTGCCTTAATAAGATTATTCTCCTTT
>QEOT01001367.1:23449-42865 GCA_003123785.1 Pterocarya stenoptera
GGTGTTAGTATATATATTGCGGCTTCGTTGCGGGAGTTCAAGATGCATGCTGCAGTGATGTGGATAATAAATGATTTTTTAACATATAGAAATTTGTCTGAGTGGAGCACAGAAGGTAAAATGGCTTGTCCTGTTTGTAATAAAGATATACAATTTCAGTGCTTGAGTCATGGTAGGAAATTATGTTTTATGGGATATCGTCATCATTAACCACATGATCATAGATGACGTTCAAATAGAGCTATGTTTCATGGAAGAGTTGAGCGTAGGTCATCACCACCAGAGTTTTCTGGGAATGATATTATCGTGCAGTTGGGGGATGTTTCAAAAAATAGATTTGGGAAAAATACCAGAATTTGAAAGAGAAAACGACAAGCAATGGAGTTGAATTGGACAAAAAAAAGTATTTTCTTTGAGTTGTTATACTGGTTTACGTTGACACTGGGCCATAATCTAGATGTTATGCACATTGAAAAGAATATATGTGAGAATATATTGGGCACATTGATGTCAATAGAAGTGAAGACAAAACATACAGCTAACTGTTGTAAAGACTTGAAATAGTTGGGATAAGATCGGAGTTGCATTTGCAAGATAATGGGTCGTAAGCATATATATCCATTGGATGGTATACATTATCAAATGATGAGAGAAAATAATTTTGTAATTGGTTCATGACAATCAAATTACCCGATGGCTATGCTTCAAACATGTCAAGATGTGTTTGAACACATGATTGGAAGATAATTGGTCTTAAAAGTCATGATTGTCATGTATTTCTACAGTGTTTGTTGCCTATTAGTGTGCATGAAAAGCTTACTCGAGATGTTTGTACAGCTCTCATAGAATTAGACGAATTTTTCAAAGACATTCGTAGTATAACGTTGAAAGTCGATGCATTATTAAAAATGGAAGATGACATTGCAGTAATATTGTGCAAATTGGAGAGTTTGTACTCGCCTTCATTCTTTGATGTAATGGTTCATTTGGCTGTGCATCTACCTTGTGAGGCTTTAGTCACTGGCCCAGTTCAGAGTAGATGGATGTATCCTATTGAACGATTTTTAGGAAAACTGAAGAGATCTATGGGAAATAAAGCTCATAAAAAAAGTTCGATTGCTGAATCATATATTGATAATGAGTGTCATACCTTTTGTTCAATGTATTTCCATTGGGTTGATACTAGATTTACAAGACTAGACCGAAATTATGAAGGTGGACAAGAGATGGGAGTCTCATTGACATTTATGATGTTTTCCCAAACAGTACGTTCCATAGGCCTATGTGGGCGACAAATTGACCACTATTTGATGTTAGTGATGATCCTCTAATACAATATTATATTTAAGTCCATGTATAATAATATAGCATTTTCGTTGATACAAATTAACCATTCATACGAATATGTGCAGTGAACATATACAACTACTTCACACGAATGGTGTAACTGATGTAGGAAAGATGAACGAAGAGGAATTTGTCTCATGGTTTAAACATATGGTATTACTGTATAATAATATAGTATAATACGAATTCATATCACTAAACTCTACTTTTTTTCTATATAATAATATTTATTGATGTAGGTTGTATCGAAATATGGTGAAACTTCAGAAAAAATTTCACCAGAACTGTATGCTCTGACATGTGGTCCTTCCAGGTAGGTCATCTAGTACTCAGGATGTTTGGTGCGGGGATATAGATTTCACACAACTATCAGAGAACGATATAGGAAAACTCAAAATTGTAGAGTCGTAGTCGAAGGAAGCTATGGGGATAATAACATTGACTTGTATGGAATTGTGAAAGATATTATAGTGTTGAGATACGTGAGAGGATATATGGTCCGGTTTTTTAAATGTAATTGATGGGATGTCTCAAATCTTAGGTTGAGAGTGTGTAACGATGATTATTTTATGAGTGTCAATACATCTCGCATATGGTATGAGAACAATCCATTCATTCTCGCTTGCCAAGCGAATCAATTTTTTATTTAGATGATCCGGAATACGGAAACCTATGGCAGGTAGTGGAGAAGTTTGCACCAAGAAATGTATATGATTACATTCCAGAGACAGACGAACCTTCAGAAAAAGTTGATAGTCTAGCAAATGAAGAAGCATATCAAGAAAATAAAGTAGGCATCAATCTATTTGTTGATCTCAGCCAATATGATATGGTCCCATTGCGTAGAGTAGATGTTTAACCTGAAGTAGTTGAGGGTGAAATATTGGAAGATGATGAATCAACTGAAGTGTCCAGTGAGGATAAGGGCAACTGGTCTAGCAAAATTGATAGTGACTGAATTTCAAACATGAATTTTATAAGTATTATTTTTATAAATATCCGTAACATTTGTTTGAATAATAATTTGTTACAATTTCAAATAGATATGCCTCCTAAACATAAAGCAACACGTGTACCATTCCCATCCATTATTGACTCCCCATGTGGTTCACCTCTCATGAATAGTGAGCCAACACTACTAGACTCAGAACAATATATTTTATCAAATTAAATACCACATTTTATGCTCAATTTAAGTAACATATCTATAAAATAAAATAATTTAATTAGAATACATGCTTTAATTACTATATATATAGTTGTTGTAAGCTAGTGTTGAGGTAGAGGCACTACTAGGGGTGTCTGCATAAAGAAAGTAAGGAAAGTGGGTAAAATTAAAGTTGATATTCCTGATTATCACACCTGTAGATCCTATGATTCGACAGCGTGGCTTGCTTCTTTTGTTGCTACACTTACTTGCACGTATGCACCGATTGCTACATCCTCTTGGTCTAAAGTTCTCCAAGATGTGAAAGACCACATAAAAAATCTTTGCTTGGTAATAAGCTACATCTCAAGCAACTAAGTATTATTCATGTTACTTTTGGGCTATTTTGTAGTTATACTAATTGTTTATAATTATTGAAAGAGTTTGAGCTTAATTTTGGCCGATGAGATGATTGATTAACGATTGAGGAGCTGATGTCAAATGCATTTCAGAGGTATAAAGGTCGATGTTATGCACACTATAAGAAGTTTAGTACTACAATAGAGACGCGCCAAAATCCATTCTAAGCAATGCCACCAAATGAATGGTAGAAGGTTTGTGATATGTTTGAAGATCCTGCTTATCAGTAATTTCACTGCTATCATTTTTTAATAGTATATGATAGATGTATTAAATATATAGATATAATAATTTTTTTTTAGCAACGGAGTATTGTGAACAAAGCAAATATATCAAATTTAAAGATACACCATCATGCGGGTTCTCGATCTTTTTATCGTTTGTCTAACAAAATGGTAAGTTATTCTACTCCCTTTTTTTTTTTTTAAGAAGACAACAGTACCCCAAATTTATTGATAACCCTCACTTTGGACAAAGGAAAACCGTGCTTACAACCGGACACCTGGGGGCTACAAATAATCAAAAGCCCAAACCCAGAGTCAAAATCACTAAAAGCTATGAAACCGCAAAACAACAATAAACTAAAAATAAAAACAAAACAAACATAGGAAAAAAGGACCACACAACCTGCAAAAATAATGTTAGCATCTGTAAAAAGGAAAATCAACAATAAAACCAAACAGGACAAATAAGCAGAACACATCAAAATAAAAAATCAACAATGAATTGAAGGAATGCCCAGCTTATCCAATCTGATGACGCCTCTGAGCATTCTTGGCACTTCCCCAAAACCTTGCCACTCGATTTGTTGACCCATCGCGCCATAGCATCCAAAACCTTCCCTCTTTGAAAATATGTCAAACTGAGCAAACCATAGCATCCAAAATACCAATAATTTCCTCCCAGAAGTCTTCCAGATGCCAAACTCCACATCTTCTTTTCTTCCACCACGACACCACTACTTGAGAATCCAACTCAATATCCACATACCAATCCCCATATTATTAAACACTTTAAAACGATAAAGAATGGGTAATAATTCAGCTCTATTGTTCGAACCAATGTCAATAGGAGAAGCAAACACATGAACCAAATTACCCTGATCATCTATGATAATACTGCCCACTCCTGAAGGCCCAGGATTACCAAAACTGCTACCATCTGTATTTAACTTGAACCAACCTTGACTAGGTTTTTTCCAGGTCACCAATTGAGGACTATGCCTGGGCGGAACTAAGGGAGGGATACACAAAGACTGTAAAATCTAATAATCATGTCTGGAACACTTTGAAACCTTATGAATGTCTTGACATATCTCCCTGATCCAAATTTGAATGGATTGCCATATCACCCTGAAGGACTCTAATCGACGCACCATGCGAGCAACACATCTGCGACACCAAAGATGCCAAGAAAGAAAAAAGGGGAGGAGCCCCACAAGAACCCCCACCTGAGAAGTAGAATTAGCACGTCTAAACCAAGCCTCCACAGTCTCTTTCCAATTGCCATTGACAGATAACCCAAAAATAGCCCCACAATAACGCCACACCCTATTAGCAAAATTCCCTTGGAACAACACATGATTTTGATCTTCATAATTACCATCATCACAACAATCACACTTAGACACAATCGGGACACCAATACGACGAAGGTGATCATCAACACTAAGAGTATTATTCCAAGCCTTCCACATGGAGACTAAAAACTTCAGAGGAAGAATTTTATGCCACATCCAAGTATGCCCCGCCATAATAGAACCCCTAATACGGATACAATCCCAAACTGATTTGGTAGAGAAACAACCACTGTCATTCCTAGTCCAGACCAGCACATCAGGTCCCCCCTTACAAGTAAAGAGAGTATCAATAATATCCTCCACATGGTCATGCCCCACCAACTGAACTAACAAATCAATATCCCATGATTCAGACATTTTACACTCAATAACTTTAAGCATAAGCCTACCCATGATCGGAAGTTCATTAAATAATGGACCCTGATCCCTCCATTTATCATACCAAAAATAAAAATTACCCTTCCTAATACACCACTTCGAATTATCCAGGACTAAAGAAATACTTTTAACAATCATCTTCCAAAATCTCGTACCCTTGTTCATATCAATAAGAGACCAAGGTTTGGAACCAACATATTTACATTTGAAGAATTGAGCCCAAAGAGAATTACCTTGGAGAAGGTTCCAAGCAAACTTCATGTGCAAAGCCCTTTGCATATCATCAAGGTTACGTAACCCCAAATCACCTTCTTCCACTAGTTTAGACATTTTGTGCCAAGCCACCTTTTTTTTTTCCTTTCCCCTTAGCCTCACCCAAGAAAAAAGTACTCATCAATCGTTGCAGCTCTTTGATAATGGATTGAGGAACCTACAAAACAGCAAACAAATGCAAAGACATACTAGAGAGTACATGCTGAAGTAAAATAAGATGACCTCCTGAAGAAAGAAGCTTCATCTTCCAACCATTAATTTTGTTCTGGACTTTGGTAATCATCTCTGCCAAATGAATATGCTTAAGCCTCCCCAAAATAATGGGGACCCCTAAATATTTGAAAGGAAATAAACCTTCAGAAAAACAAGTCATACTCATAAGCGCTCTTTTATGACCTAGAGAAATTTTAGTAGAAAAAAACATGTCTGTTTTTTCTTTATTAATCTTTTTACCAGACCACTTCTCATAAGTGTCTAAGATAGATAAAAGCTCCTGAATAGATCTTGTGCTACAATTGGTAAAAATCACCACATCACCAGCATACATGAGATGAGAGATTTGAATGGTACCTCTGGCTTGAGAAAATTGACCAAATTTATTATTCACCACACTGTTCTTAAGGAGTTTAGAGAGAACCTCTTGAAGAATAATAAACAGATAAGGGGAGAGAGGATCCCCCAGCCGTAGACCATGACCGCCTTGGAAAAAGCCTTTAGAAGTACCATTTATCATAATAGAATACCAAGGAGAAGAAAAGCAAGCCCAAAGTAAGTCACATACCTGAGAGGAAAAACCAAAGTGACAAAGAACCTCCAACAAGAAATGCCAGTCAACCCGATCATATGCTCTAGCCATATCCACTTTAAGGATGATATTACCATCATGGGACTTCTTATTAATAGAATGAACCATTTCCTAAGTAAGAGAGATATTCTCAATTATGCTGCACCCAGGAATAAAAGCACCTTGTTCAAGATAGATAATCTTCGGAAGAAGGGCAGTCAAATGATGAACAATGACTTTAGAGCAAATTTTATAGAAGACCGAACAGAGACTGATGGGCCTAAACTTGTCAAAACCAATAGGCACTTCAACCTTCGAAATTAAGACAATGAAGGAGGCTGAATAAAATCTCGGCAACTGTTTAGACATGAAAAAATCTGAGACAACTTCCCAGATATCCATCTTCACAATCTCCCAGTAACTCTTGAAAAAACCCGCCCCAAAACCATCTGGCCCCGAAGAACTATTAGTCGGAATAGAGGAAATAGCTACAAAGATTTCTTCCATAGTAGGAGTACAACAGATACGAACATTCTCCTCGCCTGAGATAACGGGAGAGATTAAGTAGGACAGATCTAGAATTTCTCTCGGAGGATCTGCTTGAAGAGAATAAGAGAAATAATCAACATGTAACGCCCGTCCTTGGGGTGGACCTTTTTGGAAAATATTTTAGAAAATACGACGGGAATTACCATTCTATTTAAAACCTTTTACAGTTCTTCCCAGGGTGCAAGAGTCTACATTATAAAATAAAAAGTTATTTTATAATAAAAGAGTTTTGGAGTGGGAAATAAAATTCTTTAAAATAAAAAGACCTTTTTGTATTTTTAAAACCTTTATGCCTAAACCTCCGTGCTCTTTCCCTTTGGCTGTGTCCCTTCTGGGCGTATTGCCCATTTAGTTTCCTGTGGGGGGAGGGGCACATATAAAAACTAAGATGAGCTGAATACTCAGTAAGCGTTACTTCATACCGTTAAAATATAGCAACATAGGTTTTCATTCATGCATTCATCATTCATACATACTATATGTACATGCATACATGCTTTCATTAAAACATCAGTGAACGGGGGTTTTCATTCTTTAAACATGCTTTTCTTTTCTTTAAAAACCTTTCCCCTGTCACTAGCTTCATTTCTTGAAGAATGCAGTGCATTCATACACACAGTTACTTTTCTTTTCACTTTCATAGGCCGGTGCACGTCGTTACGCCCCGCGTGCTAGGGTTAGCGGCCTTTTGGGCCTATGGATTCGCTCGTGGCCATGGGTTGGAATCCCTTTTCATTAGGGTGCAGTACTGGGTGCACTACCAGATACTACTGTCCAGCATTGCAATCTGCCCATTCATTCATTGGGTACCCCTTTCCATTCATTCATGTGGCCGTTACGTAGTTTCATACATTCATTTAATGCCACATGCCATTGTTTTCATTTATTCATTCATATCAACTCTAAAGAGTTAAGGCTTTCATTCATTCATTTCATGGGCATGGGCATTCATTCTTTTCTTTTCATGCTTTCATGGAAAAACATCTTTTCATGGGAAAACATTCTTTTCGTTTAAAAGCATAGTTTAAACATCATCTTTCATGGCATCGTTTAAAACATCAGTTCTCAGGGACCAGTTTTAAAACACTTTCTTCACGTCTCTTAAAGCATCGGTTTGAAGTTCGAAGCATGGCCCTCAAAGCTTCCTTTCTTTTCTTTAGAAAATACGTACAATAGGTATATCATATATTCATCCATTCACATGCATACAATTAATACTTTTGGGTGCGTAAAAAGGGGCTTTCATAGAGGGGCCGTACATACGTATTCCTTCAATACTTAGCATGCTTTCTTTAAAAGCATCTTTTGTGTCCTTTCTTAAAGCATCTTTCATGAAAAGGCATTTCTCTTTCTTTTTCTCATACTTTAGAAAACTCTCTAGAAGAGCATGAATGTAACACTTACTTGGACTCCATGCTACTTTCATACCATGCAGTCCATTCATGCACGTGTTAGATGGCAACCTACATGCATACATAACCTTAACGTTATTTTCTATCTAGTGCATAAATAGCTGAACTAGAAATAGAACTATGCTTTACTTAGAACACTCTCCTTCTATCCTGTACTCTTTCACGTTTCTTACTATGATAAAACCCTTGGAGACCCATTATGGTCTCTACTTCTTTCAACCTTGACGTTCTACTTCGAGTGCCCACTCGCTAAGGTGAACTCATGATTCACCTTAGGATTAAGATACTAGGACCTCTGTCTCGTTCTTCTCATTTACCACTTTCCGACGCATGACTTAGACTAACTAAGTCATGCATCCCATTCTTAGATAGTACTCTCATCATTACGCTCCTGTATCTTAGCTTACTCTACTTCTCATGATCATCCATACTCGTTACACGGCTCCAAGCCACTTTGAGGCTTGAGCACCGTGTAGCCATAATTAGGACAGATTACCCATTACATATGATGAATCCATCCGGCACGTGCGTCTAACCAGACAACACACGTACCTTACTCCTTTATCCCTTAAGACCATCATTTATTACATTGGTCACAGACTCGTATGGCGAACGCCATACTCCGTTACCAACCTTCTCATACCCGGCTAGCACGACCCTTCATGCTAGCCGTACCTCATGACAGTTCATCCCAACACTTGACACGATGGGACCCTGTCCATGAACACACCTTACGTCACGCCACATAGCTCGAGACTAAATCCCAAGCTATACCATGACTCTGTCACATCACCTCACATGCATCCTAACCCATCACAGTATAGCTTCATGATTGACCACATCACTTCATGACGTTGCCCAATCATGCTTCCGCTGCACTACTCTGATACTTCGTGGGCACTTAGCACATACTCCTGGCCATAAGCCGACTACAAGGCGACATTCATCGCTGTAGACTACAGGCCATACTTCACAACACATACCACAACACCTTTATGTCACGTCATATAGCTTGAGACCATTCCTAAGTTATATCGTGACCTTGTCACGTCTTCTGACATTCCACTACGTCAACTTCCAACGCATCATGAGTACGGTTCCTCACGTACTCTCATCACGTTCAGTCTACATCACTCTTACACTAACTCTTCACCCATCGCAAGCACGACTTCTTAATCGACCACGTCACTTAGTGACATTGCCCAGTCAAGCTTTCGCTGCTTTACTCTGATACCTTCTAGCCACTTCGCACTTACTCCCTGCTATAGGCCGACTACGAGGCGACACCCGTCGCCTAGGACTACAGCCATACTTCGCACTTATTTCTAGCCATAAGCCAGTCACATGGCGACACTCGTTGCCTTGGACTACAGGCCGTATCACACACTTCGGGACACCGTTCCACAGTTCCTGACACCATAGCTCAAGCTCTTCGCCTATCAACTGCGCAATCACCTTTATCTTCGCAACACGCCATACGGTATATCGCTGAACCTCATGGAGTACACTCCTTATGTACTCCCTTCATAGGACTATGCCACATCACCACTATGGCACTCACGCCATATGGTGCGTCACTCCACTACAATGGAGTACACTCCACGTATACTCCCTTCACCACGCTCCACCATATTACAAATACGGCACACAGGCCGTACTGTGCATCGTTTCCCAATAATGGAGTACACTCCACGTGTACTCCATCCACGATATTACGCCATGTCACCGCTATAGCATACAAGCCATATGGTGCACCATCTTACCACATGGAGTACACTCCTTGCGTACTCCATTCACGGCACTACGCCACGTCACCGTTATGGCACACACACCATACGGTGCCTCGTCTCACTACACAAAGTACACTCCACGTGTACTCCTTACACGGAACTAGGCCACGCCACTACTACTGCACAAACACTACCATCACACTTCACAGCACAGTCTACAACACTACACAGCACACTTCCCAACTACGCCCAACACTTCATCACATCACGTCATATCGCCACTACACAGCGAATCTTATAATACTAGCAACACAGTCCACAACCTATAGTACTAACAGCACAGTCCACAACCTAGTCAACTAGCTAGCACTTAACACTTAATATAAAAAGCGATGGATAGAGATTTAGACCGTCGACGGGATAACCCATGCATTGCTCGCTAGCCGTCACAGCGATAACGCCGGAGGAACGTACGGGGTGGCTACACCGCGTACAGTGGCTATTTAAGCGTTTGGATAGCTAGGTGTGGTCTTGGAAGGGCCTACGGTGGCCTTAATGATGCTAGAAAGGAGCGTAACGTGGTGTATCTTGCCATGTACAATGGCGGTCAGTCACGCGCAGTGACTGTCCATCTCGTGCAGTGATCAACCCACCACGTAAAGTAGTGGTTTGGGCTTGGGCTAGGCTAGGGGAAGTTGCTGGTGGAGCCATGGAGGCTCTGTGGTGGTCGGCACGGTGGCCTACGGTGGATGGCCGTGCACTGTGAGGGAGGAGAAGCAGTGGGAGAGTGAAAGAGAGTGTGCGTGCATGGGGGATAGATCTGGGCCGTGGGTGGTACGGTTGGATTTGTGGTGGCCTGAGGATGCTGGAGAGGGTGGTCACACGCCGTAGGTGGCGGCGTACGGCGGCGGGGGAGGCTAAACCCGTGCGGTGGAGAGAGGAACACCGGGAGGTGGAGGAGGGGGCTACCAGTCATGGGTTCATGGGAGGAGGAAGGGGGAGACCTGAGGAGTCTTGTGGTGGTGTCCGGTGGCTTAAATGGCCGCGCACGGCGGCGTTAGGAGGCTGCACAGTGAACCCGTGCATGGGTTTGCTGTGCTCGTGCATGGTCGAGGGAGGTGGCTGCATGGGAGGGGCTGAGGCCGCTGGAGGGGGCCGGTCCATGACAGGGGAGGCTGTTGTGGGAGTGGTGGCACCAGAGAACGGCGCACGGCGGCGCAGGAGCCATCAAGCCCGTTTGGGCTGTGCATGGCCGAGGGAGAGGAGGAGAGAGCGTGAGGGAGCAGGGTCGGTGCTGGGAGGCTCGCCGAAGGGAGAGGGGGTCGATGGTGGTGGTTGTGTGGCATGCCGGCGCACGGCGGCATCGGGCTGGGGCTAGAGGAGTTCGGGGGTGAGAGAGTGGGGGCTGCATACGCTGCAAGCCGAGAGGGAGGAGAGAGATAGGGGAGGAAAAAGTGAGGGAGAAGAGAGAAAGGACTGGGGTTTTATACTAAAACCGGTTCTCTGGGGATCTATAAAATGGTCTACGATGACCCTTAAACACTGATTTAAAAACACATAAATATTTATTTATTTAAAAGCATTGAGAGGAATAAAAGTAGAATATTATTTAAAATAATATTCCTTCATCATTTATAAAATGATGAAGTCTTACTTAAAATATTTAAAAAAATAGAACTATTAAATTAATTAAAGATTCCATCATTATTTAGATCACATAATATTTTAAATAACGGGAATTATTTATATAAAATGATTCCTACACATAATTTTAAAATACAAGGATAACTTTAGAAATCACATAGTAAGCTTTAAAACAAGCCATCGAGTCTGGCATACATAACGGGGCTCTTAGACACTAGAGAGAGAGGCTGACAGGCTATCGCATCTGACATAATGGCTTACGTCAGAAGAAGGAAGGAAGGAGCAGGGTATTACACAACAGCATCTTGGTGAATGGATTCTGGCGATTCAAAAACAGCCCCATGACAGAAATACGTTTACGTCTTTTATTAGCCAAGCAAACATGGAAAAAAGCTGAGTTTCTGTCCCCATCCACTTTCCATTTAACCTTAGCCATTTGTGCCAGACGAGTATCCTCTCTACTCCTCCAAGAAGAAAGCTCAGCAATAGCCAAATGAAGCTCCCTATCGATATCTTCATCCCATCCCTGAATTAAACTACTTTCAAGCCCCTTCACTTTCTCTTTGAGCTGATTAATTCTGGTAGTAGTACGACCAAAGTAGTCTTTCTTCTGAGGAAGGACTTCCGAAAATAATTCAGGTTCTGGTTCCGACACCAAATTCTCTTCTATGTCTAACTCATCCACAATAGGTGGAACTGCTTCAACCTGCACATCCTGTTGTAAAACCCATGAATTTGCACCCACAGGCTCTGTTTCAGTAGCGCCACCCCAAGTAACGTATGAATATCCTCCAACTCATGTGCCACCAAAGGAGCCATATATTGGTCCTGCCCACTCTCTGTAACACCATTCGGATTACTTTCTAATCCAATATCCACAACCAACTGTGCTACGGGATTGGTCATCTCCGGATCCTCTGTTTCAAACATATTTTCCTGCTGCTACAATACCGGACTTTCTTCCCCGACCAACTTATTCTGCTGCTCCATGATAGGAGTTTCTTCCTCCACCAATTGTTCCTGTTGTTCCACTACAGGAGGATCCTTTTTGCGTACCCAAACTTTTTCCCCATTCATTGCCTTTAGAACACGACACGTCCAAGAATTATGCCCCTGCACCTTGCACCTGCAACAGAACCCTGAAAGCGTCTCATAGGTTATTTCTTGTTTCCGACTCTTAACCTGTCTAGGCGACCCAATCCAGAAATAAGGAAGAGGCTCTTTAGAGGCATCCATAACCACACAAAGCTGTGCTCCATCAGTTCGAGTGATGCACTTGGTTGGATTATCACGGCGTATGACTTTTCCAATAGGAGTAGTAAGTATACATAAAATATTCATGGTAGAAGTTCAAAGGCAAACCTGGTAGTACAATCCAAACCGAGACAAAAGCTGGCTCTTCTTCTTCATTGAAATCAGTCGTCCACTGGAAAGCTCGATAATTAATGCCATCGATCTCACAAACTTCATGCGACAGAGCTTTCAAGAAACCACCTTGGAAGACATGCATATGAAGACATTCCGAGGGTGCCTTATAGCAGAAACAACCGGTGTTCCTTTTAGCCCCCATCTGCACCGAATGAAAGCCCTAATGGCGTCAAGAGAAGGATGCTGTTTAAGAAACTTCAAGACAATTGAATACTTAAAAGGTTCCACCGATCTCTGTATTTCTTCCTCAGAAAACTGGAAATAGACTTCTCCATCAATGGTTTTAGATGCACGGAACGGAATAGAGATCTCTGGAAGAGCCTGAGGCACTACCGAGACAAGGTCCACGAACTGGCGACCTGCGATGGCTGCCATGCAGCCTTATGTGAAAACCCTTATTCGGCAACAAAAAGAAAAAAAACCGTAGCAGAGCTTAAATGACAGGAAAAAGGCAAAAATGGCAAACCAGTGTCACGTGAATGCTTGCACCCCCATTAAATATTAACATATAATACACTTTTCTAATTTAAGTTTTAATATAGATTTTTTTTTTTTAACAAAAGGAAGAAAGTCCTACTGACTATGATATAACCCAATTGTATGCAAAATCACATAAAAATTATGTAAGTTTAAGTTTCTTTAATTCCATTGTGACTATATTTTTTGTTACTTATACTAACTAATATGTTTTTATTTTTATAGGACAAGATGATATCTCTTAAGGAAGCTGTTGCAAATCCATTTGATGCATCATTTGTCAATGATGCACTGATCCTTTCTCAAGTTCTTGGATCACGTTCTGGATATTTGAGGGGCTTAGGATGTTGCATTAAGCCATCCTCAACATCATCACCCTCTTCTTGAGCCAGATAAAATGACGACAACATTAAGGAATTGGAGGAAGCAACACTTGAGGTAGAATGATTGAGGTCCAAGGAAAAAGAGTTGCTGACCCGATTAGATTAAGCAGCAGATATTGAGGTAAAATTAGAAGAGAACATGCAGAGGAGACTAGGGATGGAGGTACAAAAAACTGTGCTTCAACAATTGCAGTCAATTAGGTCACAAAACTCTATACCACCAACACAATTGTAAAAATTTATTTTTTCATTCATTTTTTTTCTATTATTATGTTCCAAAACATTTGAACAAGTGATATTTGAATTACAATTTGTGTAATACTAGTATGGTATTTTTAATTAATTAAATTATGTTATGTATGATTCATACCGTTCGAACGGTAAATTACCATTTCTAGATCCATTCGAATAAAAAATAGACCCATTTGAACAAAAAATAACCCATTCAAATGATAAACGAGAAATACCGTTCTAACCGACATAATTTATATTCGAACAAAAGTTATTTGAACAAAATTTATTGGTTTGAACACTCCTTTCGTTTGAACAGTATCAAATATGGTTATTTGTTCGATTTAAAATTTTACTTCGTTCAAATGGATGAGTCGGTTCGAACTGAAAGATATTCCATCCGAACAATTTGTTGAGATGAAATTGGTTTGTCTCAAAAGAAATTTCCTGTTTAAACAGTTTTGACTGGTTCTGCCAAATTTGGTCCCTAAAAGTGATGTTTTATGACGAAATTTGTCTCTAAAAACATTTGGAGACAGTCTTTTAGAGACAAATGGGAGATGAAATTTTTTCATCTCCAATTCATTTTTGGGACGAAATTGTGATTTTTTTAGACAAAATGTTGTCTCAAAAAACCATTTCTGTTTTAGTGAATAGAATTTTAAAATATTACATGATTTGCACGTAAATCTTGCATTAACGTTCGAATACATTTCAACGTACATTGTTCGCATGTATAAATATAATATGTGGGAACACTGTTCAAATAATATTCTAACGTCACTAAATAATATCTTTGGTAACCGTTTACTGACAGTCAGAAATTCTAAACCAACACAAAAACTCAAATAAGTTGTAGTGAAATTCTATTTGCAAATCTGACATCAAACCATGAGACATTATATTTTATTGGACGATCGATACATATTCTCATGCAACTCATCACATGGTAGCTTTTTTTGCTCGACAAATTACACAAGAAGCTTTTATTGTAGAAAACCAAGTTCGACATATATTAGATACACCCTTTTCAGCTTTATTTTTCTCGTACTAGTATTATTAAAGCAGTTCATGTTTTCATCACCAGACGGTAGTATTAGTGTCTTGGAATCTTGAAGGTTGAATCCTTAATGCTCGCCTTGATTTCACTAGTCAAGCCAGACCCCATCAACCAATAGTTCATGCCCATTGACAAATCCAGAATCATCAGACGCAAGAAAGAGTACAGCATCCGCAATATGTCCCACTTTCAGTGAAACTCCTTTTAAGCTTGAATGCGGCTCAAATGCCTTCTCCAACTGCTCTGGATCCATTCCAAATCCACTGCATGCCAATGGCGTTGCAACTGCACCGGGTGATACACAGTTCACCCTAATGCCATGCTCCCCTAGCTGCCTGCTTGCGGATCGAACAAGCCCAAGCACTGCGTGCTTTGACATATAGTAATCGGTTTTTTGGGTTGCACCTCGGCTTGCTGCTATACTTGCGGTGCACACGATGGTCCCCCTCACACCCCTTTCAACCATAGCACGTGCTGAATGCTTTACACATGCGGCCATGCCGCGCACATTGATCGCTAATAGATGGTCAAGGGCTGACAAGTCCAGGTCAAGTACGGTCTGATCCGACCTACCAAAGATCCCAGCATTACTAAACATGATGTCAAGCTACCCATAGTTCTTTACCGTCCATTCTACCATGGCTTTGACCTGCTCTTCATCAGTAACATCACAATGGATGAATGTGGAATGGTTCAAGCCAATGGATTTGGCCACCTGCTGGCCTAGTTCCTTTTGGAGATCAGCAATCACCACCATACGTGCACCATGCTTGGCAAAAACATGTGCGGTCGCCTCCCCAATGCCACTAGCACCGCCTGTGACTATGGCCACTTTGCCTTCTAGTTTCTTCTTACACAAGGTGGATTCCGCCATTGTAATCTAACGACAAGATTATACGATAGATATAGCAGTAGGCGTCAGATCTGCTTTCAGTGTGTGTACGTTCTAATTAGCAAATAATGCACTGTGACCAAAGAATCCTTTATATAATAGCACTACATACAATAATTGGCGTATTTATAAAGCTAATTACATTCAAATGATGTGAACCACAACTGTATATTATGCCAATTATTTGCTACAGTACAACTGTACAAAATCGTTTTTCACTTTCCCAGCAGCAGAACTGAATGAGAACATGACCCAGAGGGGTTTATCTATACCAGTACTCTATTTGCACAACGAAAGCAGATCGAGAGGAGAATTAGTATTTTTTAATGCCTTCAGTACATACAAACTCATCGCTCGACCAAAACTAGTACGCTTATGAGTAGATCGCATCAAGAATGGTTGGCACTGTTATTCAAAATATAGCATGACTGATTCATCTTAACAAAAGGAGGATTAAATTCATAGTGGGTTCATGAAACAACACAAATATTAATAGAAATGAAAAACAGTATTTAGGTTTGCTTCAGAACAGAGAAGGAAAAGACTTCTTCACAAAAGAAATAGAAAAGGAATTTAGATCAAATTACCGAGACCGAATAAATTGTTAAAAGAATTACATGTAGCGAGAAGAACTTACAGCTAGATCGTGAGAATAATATATTCACATACCGAATATGCTGTGATTGTGTTGGAAGAATGAATGGAGGCGAAGAACGTTCATGTAGACCGATCGAGCAAGAGGCAACAATGAAGTTGTGTCGCGAGGAGACAGCTATGTACGGCCCACAACTTTTTGTGGCCATAAAAAATCTCCATAAACTCAAAGTCAACGTAACAATTACGATTGTTAAATATTTTAATATGCAAGGTTAATTTTTAAAATGATCTATCCATATTGAATATATATAACGCCCTAGGGGTTGGAGAGTTACTCCTTATCACTTAAACTCATATTCTAACAATATATACATAGAATTCAAAATCTCAATATCATAAAAAACCATCTCGTTTCAAATTAATTTCCTCAATATAACCAACTTCCAAAAATATTAAGTCAACAGAACATGACAAGATTTCTTAACAACAACACCAATACTCAAAGAAATCTTCTATACTAATCCACTATGATTAAAAATCATCTCACCTATACTCCAAAATTTTGATTCTCAGCTGACATATCTAAATCATCTGAAAAAAAATATTGTAGACATAAGGAGTGAGTTATTAACAACTCATGAGTAAGCAGAGAACATATACTAGTATGTAAACATGAGCATTTATAGAGTTGAAATATAGAACAAAACATTAACTTTTTTTCAAAATGCAGAATATTTGCTTTTAGAATGCATAAATAAAACTTGTTATAAGACATTAGAGTGAAACTTTCAGAAAAATTTTTTATATAAAAATCGTTCGGCATATCATAAATTGAGACATCATCTTCATATTATATCGGAGCATTGTATCAGGATAGATACCATACTTAACCCCTGTGGTAGGGTTATAAACTACCATTATATCTGTGGCTGGGCTGTATACCATGTTTCACCCCGTGGTAGGGTTTTAAACTACCATTATACCCGTGGCTGGGCCATATACCACTATTATATCCGTGGCAAGGCCTTAACAGAAACAGAATAGAACATCAACAGAACGAGATCATATTCAAATACAGAATTAGAAATTCAGGCCAAGGTTTTTAGATAACACATCATATTGAAACAGAATACTGAATAGTTTTAGATCATTTCACATATTCAAGGATAACATAAACAAAATTTCTTCATTTAATCAAATCAAAACATTTTGGATCTCATATTCGCTCTTTTTCACAGTTTAGAAATATAATGCTAAAATCAGCTCATGTCTACACCAGTCATGACAAAAAGTACTTTATTCTTATACAGATTTCATGAGTAAATGCAAAACAAATAACTGAGGTTGTTTCACATTTCTTTTCAAAACAAACATGCATATTTTAAAAGTCAACCTCGTTTCATTTTATTTTTATGCAAAGACTAGTATAGGAACACCGCTTATTTGGACTTCTTAGCCTTTCAAAAATTATCTTAACAATGCCGAGCAAATATTAATCGTTACCTATAAAATAATCACGTAATTCCCGTAAATTTTCAACTGAACACATATTCAATATTTAAGCCTAAGATGCTAAAATAATCTATTTTAATTCCTCAAAAACCTTAATTCTCAATCCCTAAAAATATCATCACTTCCCAAATTCCTCAATATCCAAATTAATCTCTGACTAAAGTATTAAATTCACTCATATACTATTGAGGTCTAACTATAACATAATTATATCAAAGTCATTATAAGTAGAAAAAAATCATAATTTTGGATAAATCAAAAATATTCTTTTAGAAGGATTCAAAATAAAATTTTGAATCCTTACTGTTCACTTCAAAAAATAATATTTTTAAAATATATATATTTCTAAAAAAAATATAAATCAACTCTATATTTATTTGCTTTATAAGGTATATGTTTTTAAAATATATATTTAAAACTCTCATAGAATGAGCACTAGACTTATAAATATAAAACTCACCTAAAGGGATGTTGTAGGAAATAAATTGGGAAGTTAAAAAAAAATTACAAACAAAGTTTCTGAAACAGAAAAGAACCCAGAACATATGTAAAACCTAAGCTCATCGAGAGAGAGCTGGATCAACTACGACAGGGAATCGTAGTTGGAAGTCAACGGAGATGGACAACTGAGATGAATTCGCCGGCGAGCTTGGAGGCGGAGCACTGAGAGAGAGAGTGATGAGAGAGAGAGAGAGAGGTAACAGGATGAGCAAGCCAAGCATGAGAGAGAGAGATGAAGCTCACCGTGAGACTGAGGGACTGGGGGTGATGGGAACTTTTCGCCTGCAATTTATGTGGGTCTCAACATGATGGAGTTCTCGGTGGGGGTGGTTGTAGTGTCTTACAGTGGGGAAAATACCTCCCTTGTTTCGGCGTGGTGTAATAGGGCACCCTCATCCAAGGTTTTGATGGCTGGCACAATGGCGATCAGAGAGAGGAGATTACGACACAGTGGCTTAAAGTTGTTGAACGTGCGTGAGGGGTGGCTGATTCACTGGAAACGTTGGAGGAGGAGTTCTACTTTGGGTTGGCTTACGGTGGTTGCATGAGAGTGGAGGACGATCATGCAAAGAGGCTCACGGTGTCGCTGGGCTTTACCGACGTGTTACGGGGCAGAACAATGAGACGTGGGGGAAGTTTTCTTACTCTGTTTTGAGGGGTCAAAAATAGGGACCAATCCACTCTTCTTCATCCATGGTTGGTTCCCTATACGTGCGACTGTTTCATGGGTGCAGTCTCCATGGTTTAATGCATGGCTACAAGCACAAGAGGGTAGCTCGCGGTGGGGAGGTGTTTATGTTGTGGATGGAGGAGTTGTGGTTGCTATTTGCCGTGGTTATGGATGGTGGTTTCTGGTGGTTCGCTGTTGTTTTCATTTTATTTCTGACTGGGTAGAGGAGAAAAGCTACTTTCTAGTTCGCATGGAACAGGTTCCTGTTGAGGACACAGAGGTGCTAAGCCATGGGGCTGACCCATGGTGGTTAGATGGTGGCGTTTCTAGGTGCCTTGTGACTTGATGCCTAGAAGATAGATAAATAGAGAGAGAGAGAGAGAGAGAGAGAGAGAGAGAGAG
>QEOT01001371.1:0-13453 GCA_003123785.1 Pterocarya stenoptera
CTCCGTTTGGATTTAAAGTTGATTTTAACTCATCTCATCTAATTTTTTTTTTTCTTTTTTTAAGGAAGACGGAACCTCCAGACTTTATTGAGAACTCTCACTTATGGCGGAGGAAAACTGTGGTTACAAGGACTCTAAAATCAAAAGAAGACCACCACTACACTCAAAGATTAAACACTCTAATTTATGATTCTAAAGTAAGAAAGACCTAATTTATCCATTTTAAGCATACCTTTTAGAAGGACAGGAAAATCAAAAAAATTATTCCATATGCTGTTGCAAACATTTGCTCCAATGCGTGCCAAGAAGTTTGCCGGTGAGTTACCTTGTCTATATACATGTGATATATTGAAATCCAAACCTGCCAAAATAGAAGTAATTTCCTCCCAATGATCTTCAAAATACCAAAGACCAAATCTTAAATCCTTGATCCATTGAACCACAATCATAGAATCCAGCTCCAGGTCAACATGCACTAAACCCAAATTTGCAACAATACATAAACCATGTAAAAGTCTCATTCCTCCAGCCTGGTTATTCGTACCATGCCCCAAATCAATCACAAAAGCGCTAATGAGGTCGCCAATCACATTCCGAAGCACCCCTCTAGCACTTGATTGTCCCGGATTATTCAACGCACTACCATCCACATTCAATTTAACTCTCCCCTCCAAAGGTTTGTGCCAACAAACTACCTGCACCCTTTTTTGCTCGAGTGGTTTAATGGGAAATTAAGGCTTCGGAGGATGGTTTCATCGCTGCGTATTAAGGAAGAGCCAGCTTTAATCTTCTCACCAACCCAGCCGATCCAATACTTGACAGACAACCAAACCAAATCAACCGACTCCTTGAAGCCCTCCATGCGACATTTACATCTTCAAAACTACAACCTCCAAGTAATGACCAAGGGAATCAAGGCAAGCAACTGTCCCATTTATGAANCCAATACTTGACAGACAACCAAACCAAATCAACCGACTCCTTGAAGCCCTCCATGCGACATTTACATCTTCAAAACTACAACCTCCAAGTAATGACCAAGGGAATCAAGGCAAGCAACTGTCCCATTTATGAATTTTTTTTTTTTGCCTTTTGAAACCACACATTCATAATTTCCGTCCAACTACGTCCAGAGGCATGATTCATACCCACTTGTATACTAGCTCTTTTCCAAATTTCCGTAGCGTCTCCCAAAGCCAAAACATGATTTTCGTCTTCATACCCTCCATGCTCACAAAAATCACATTTAGAGACAATGAAAATACCCACTTTTTTTTATCCTATCATCAACACTAAGGGCATTATGGAAAGCTTTCCAATTTATAACCGAAATATTTTTTGCGAGGCAAGGATGTCATACCCAATCAGCCCATTGAAGTTTAGGCACTAGAATACGAAGGATATCCCAAGCACTCTTAGTGGTAAATTGACTATCCGAATTGCCCTTTCGAACCAAAATATCATCACCTGTCTTGGCTCTCCCAAGAGTGCATATAACCTCTTCCATTTTTTCAACCCCCAACAACCTTTGGATAAGGTTTACATCCCACCCATTTTCCAATTTACAATCCTGCACCCTAAGTTTTGGGCGGTCTCAAATTTGGCTGCTATCACATAGAGGACCATTTTCTAACCACGAGTCCCTCCAAAATGAGATGTCACCATCCTTGACTCTCCACCTGGAATTTTTAAAAATGTCCAGCACACAAGAGTGGACCATCTTCCAAAACCGACTTCCATTTTTCGGCTTAATTAGAGAAATATGGTTATTTTTGCCATACTTAGCACGGGAAAAATTGGACCAAAGGGAATTATCCTTTATCAATTTCCATGTAAATTTCATATGGAGAGATTTTTAAACATCCCGAAGGTTCTTCAAACCAAGGCCCCCCTCCTGATAAGGAATGCTCATCTTTGTCCAAGCACACTAATGTTTTTTCGGCTTGCCATCTTTAACACCCCAAAAGAAATTACTCATGCACTTGTGAATGGTTTTTATCATTGAAATAGGGGCATGAGTAATAGATAACATATGAATCGGCACACTAGTTAGGACATGTTTAATCAAAAGCAACTGAGCCCCATTAGACAGAAAATGATTTTGCCAACCCCTATACGTTTTCTTATTCGATCCAACAGTTCATCTAAATGTATAGCTTTCAACCGTCCATAGATAATGGGGGCCCCAAGATATTTAAAAGGCAGATTTTCTTCACTAAAACCAATAATCTGAAGAATGCTACGCCTTCGTTGAGGAGTGATTTTTTTGGAGAAAACAATGGAGAATTTTCCTTTGCTCACACTTTGACCCGACCCCCATAGATATCAATAACTTCAATAATAGCCCGCATAGACATCTTACTTCCATTAGCAAAAATAATAATATCATCCTTATAAAGAAGATGAGAAATAAGAGGGGTACTTAAAGGATGAAAGAAATGAGCTATCTTGCCATATTGAAACGACTTCTTTAACATGCGAGAAAGAATTTCCTCCACCATGATGAAGAGGTATGGTGAGATGGAGTCCCCTTGCCTCAAGCCACAACCTCCTGGAAAAAAAACCTTTAGAGATTCCATTCATAACCATCGAAAACCAGGGAGAGGAAATACACTGCCTAAAGAGCCCGCAAACCGCATCTAAGAAACCAAGGTGCTTTATAATATGCATTAGAAAATCCCAATTGATACTGTCATAGGCCTTAGACATATCAACCACATTCCCTAAGAGGTTAGGCTTATTTAATATGATGAATCATCTCCTTAGTTAGACTTATATTTTCAAAGATACAATGACCTGAGATGAAGGCCCCGTGTTCTGGAGAGATATATTGAGAGAGGAAGGGGGAGAGACGATCTACTAGAACCTTAGAGCACACCTTATAAATCACATTGCACAGGCTAATAGGCCTGAATTTATCAAATCCCGTAGGGCACTCCACCTTCGGAATAAGGACCAAAGTCGTAGCAGAGTAGTTCCTTGGGAGAGGGGAGCCCTTGAAGAAGTCCTGACCTACATCAACTACATCACTACTCACTATCTCCCAACAAGTTCTTAAAAAACCTAATCCAAAGCTATCAGGTCCTAGACTGCTATCCACATGAATGGAGAAGAGCACATCCTTTTTCTTGGATTGAAGGGAGCTTGTAGAAATTATCATTGTCAACATCTGATACTATAGGATTAATAATGAAAGATAAATCTGGCAAGGCACCAGAGTGCTTATTAGCTAAAAAGTCCTCATGGTATTTAACCGCTTCAACATGAATGTCTTCCCGTGACATGAGCCTGCGACCATCACTTAACTGCATCTCATGCACCATCTAATTATTATGGATCTTCAAAGCCGAAAAAAACTTGGAATTAATCTCACCTGAATCAAGCCACGCTTGCTTACATTGTTAGGCTAACCTTGTAGACTCCCTTTGCTGCCAAGTAGAGAGCTCAAGGCGAGAAGTCTAGAGGTCAATTTCCACCTCTTCGGAATAGCTTGGTTGTAATTGTTCATGAAGGGCCTCAATCCACTCCTCAAGATCTCGAATTTGTTCTCACGTGTGCCCAAAAATCTTCTTATTCTGGGCACTTAAGACCCCCTTCAATCTCTTGAGTTTCCTTGCCAGACAATATAAACAAGAGTCCTGAACTTCATCCTCATTCTATGTCTGTTTAACACACTCCATAAAAGAATCATAACCCACCCACATTTGTTAGAATTTGAAAGAATGAAATCCATATGGAGCCACAACTTGTTCCAACGAAATAAACGTTGGGGAGTGATTAGAGGCGTGAAAGGTAATGCATATGAGCATGAGGAAACTCCAACATAGCTGTTGGATGCAAAAAAGATCGATCCAACCGCGCCTAACTACGAGATATACCACCCTGCCTGTTGCACCATGAGAAACTATTACCAATAAATTTCACCTCAAATAGGCCCATAGAGTCAATGCAAGAATTAAAGGCTTCCATGGCCCGCCAAGCTCTAGGCCTTCCTCCCTTTCATTCAGAGTTTGACCGAATAATATTGAAATCCCCAGTGATAAACCAAGGCTTGTCTCTTGGAACATTATTTTCTAGTGTCTCTCATAACTCCCTACACTCCTGTTGAGAGCACCGAGCATAAACAAAGAAAACATACAGTTCTTTGGTTCTCTGCCAATGCCACAGTGATAAGTTGGGCACCACTATAAAGGACCCGAACATTTATTCCAGTGCCTCGTAACAGCCATAATTTACCCCATTGAGCTTCATTAGACATACCATCAACAAACCGAAAACTCTTCTTTAAATGCAACATTTTTATTTTTGGTAGAAAAGGTTCCGCTAAAGCAAATATACAAGGTTTTTTCATTCGAATCAACTTACATAGCCTTTGTTTGGAGGTTCCTAGACCTCTCGGGTGAAAGTGCTTGCTTCGAGCCCTGGATGAACTTCTCACTTTATTTCCCCTGCCATCCTTTGTTTCATGGTTCTCCTTATCAGACATATAGTGCTTTTCCTTACGAAGCTGCTCCATAGGGACCTCCATTTCATTGTTCGATCTAGTATGTACTGGATGTTCTTTATCCTCATCAAGGCCATTCACCAAGTTGTCCCTATCTTTAGTTTACCGCTCCTCCATTAGCATAACTTGTACCAAATTTGCTTCCTATACAGTGCCATGCAAATGCTCCATAGGCACGTCCACTCCAATAGTGGCAACTGGTTCTTGCATAGCCTTATCAGGATTAGAAGGCTCCAAACAAAACATAGAATCTTCAACAAGCCTGGATGGCACCTACTTTGCTATCAAGTCTTCTACATTAGGTATCGCAGGATCACAACCTTGAATCATGAAAATTCCTTTCCCCTGACTATTATCTCCAGAAGGCCCTTGTGACATTTCATTAGCAGGTAAATCCTCCAATTCAAGCATGTCATCATCTGAATCTATATCCTTCCCCTTATTAGAATCATGTTGTTTCCATTTCTCGCTAGAACTATGTTATTGTCCTTAGAAATTTCCTGAGTCTCTTTTCTCACCCAAACTTTGTTTCCCTTAGCACTGCCCTTCTTTATGCATTCCTCTCCATCTCTCTGCTTCCTCTTATAGTTCTTCACATTATGCCCTTGTATTTTACAGTCCATACAATAAGCAGGAAGTGTCTTGTAAACAACTTCTTGGTACCAACTGGTTGGCAATCTAGGGAGTCCAATCCAAAACCCATCTAGATGAGCCTTTGAAGCATCCATCTCAATACATATGCGCGCCCCTTCTGTGCGTGTGGCACACCTCGTGTAGTTATCACGACATATATATTTTCCAAGAGGCAGCATGAGATTGCGAAGAAAATTTTCATGGTAAAACTTCGGTGGTAACCCTGGTAGGACAATCCAAACAAGGACCACATGAGGCTCCTCATCCTCATTAAAATTCGTTGCCAATGAAAGACCCTATAAGGAAGCCCATCGATGTCACATATTTCACGGGAGAAAGCTTTCATGAAGTCTGCTTCATTAGAGAACCACACAAAGACATGCATGTGTTTCATCATGACCAAAACAACAAGTTGACATTGTAACCCCCTACGACTTCGAATGAAAGCACATATAGCATCAAGGGATGAGCGTTGGCGCAGGAATTTTAAGACCAGTAAAAAACGAAATGGGGTAGCAAATTTCTTAATTAATTTGAAAACACCACATAGATCTCACCATCAACGATCTTCGGAGGCCTGAAGGGGATTTCAACCTCAGGTAGAGGTTGTGGAAATTGATATAGCAAATTGATGAAGGATTTTGGCCTAAGGCGGGCACTGAGGTACCTTGGAGGCCCACAGCGGCAGCCATGGAAAAGGCAAATCCTAACGGCTTTTATTTTAGAAAAGAAAACCCTAGTAGAGTGGGTTTTTTTTTTTTTTTTTTTTTATATAGCAACCGTACATATTAGTTTTTAATATTTTTTTATGTATATTTCATCTCATTTATTCATTACAATTTTTCTAAATTTTCACACAAAATATAATAAACAATTTTCAAAATTTAAAATAATAATAATATTACAAATAATGTTCTAACAATATTTTATTTAACTTTCAACTCAACTTATCTCATCTCAACTTATTATCCAAACTTCACCTAAGAGTACTTACCTCAAGAGCACTAGTATATCATTGCCAGTTGTTTCAGCACATGAATTGACAAAAATGCACGGTGGAAATCCCATCAACCACGTAGTGATTAATTGTTAACCAGGAAACAGAACCTCTACACTCGAACTTGTTAATCTTTTAGGGGTTCTCTTTCTTGGTTAACTTAATCCATCGACAATAAAAGGGGGCANAATTTTCACACAAAATATAATAAACAATTTTCAAAATTTAAAATAATAATAATATTACAAATAATGTTCTAACAATATTTTATTTAACTTTCAACTCAACTTATCTCATCTCAACTTATTATCCAAACTTCACCTAAGAGTACTTACCTCAAGAGCACTAGTATATCATTGCCAGTTGTTTCAGCACATGAATTGACAAAAATGCACGGTGGAAATCCCATCAACCACGTAGTGATTAATTGTTAACCAGGAAACAGAACCTCTACACTCGAACTTGTTAATCTTTTAGGCGTTCTCTTTCTTGGTTAACTTAATCCATCGACAATAAAAGGGGGCAAAAAAAAAAAAAAAAGATAAATGATTTGACAAGTTCCAAATAGACAGGCAAAGTGGATCTCATTTGGAAAAGAGAAATTCTGCTTGCAACTGCCATTTGCGGAAACCATGCAACCGGGCACTGCTTTTCATGATAGATTTTTTTTTTTAACGTTTATCTCGTTTCGTTCCCTCACTCTCTTTCTCTATCAATTTCTTTTTGTTTTTGCCTGTTTTCTTCCTCCCTCCCATTCCTCTGCATTCAGACCCATTACTTATCCCTTCCCCAGATACACATCCACTGAGTTTAATGTGGATGAATACAACATCCACATTAAAAGAATATAAGCAAATAAATGGCCCATCTAATTAAAATAAAATCAAACCTTGCACACCGGAATGGTACACCCCTAGGCCGAGCCAATACGCGTACCCATTAATCGGCGTCAGATCGTACATGTTAAGATAGACCGGCACTGCTCCATTCTTCTTCTTCTCCGCTAGTGATACCATTCTACACAACATTGTTCACCCAGAAGCTGTCACCATCGAAATCTCTAAGAAATAGAGGACGAGAAACAGNGACAGGCAAAGTGGATCTCATTTGGAAAAGAGAAATTCTGCTTGCAACTGCCATTTGCGGAAACCATGCAACCGGGCACTGCTTTTCATGATAGATTTTTTTTTTTTAACGTTTATCTCGTTTCGTTCCCTCACTCTCTTTCTCTATCAATTTCTTTTTGTTTTTGCCTGTTTTCTTCCTCCCTCCCATTCCTCTGCATTCAGACCCATTACTTATCCCTTCCCCAGATACACATCCACTGAGTTTAATGTGGATGAATACAACATCCACATTAAAAGAATATAAGCAAATAAATGGCCCATCTAATTAAAATAAAATCAAACCTTGCACACCGGAATGGTACACCCCTAGGCCGAGCCAATACGCGTACCCATTAATCGGCGTCAGATCGTACATGTTAAGATAGACCGGCACTGCTCCATTCTTCTTCTTCTCCGCTAGTGATACCATTCTACACAACATTGTTCACCCAGAAGCTGTCACCATCGAAATCTCTAAGAAATAGAGGACGAGAAACAGAATTCTGCGGACTTCGAGGGGAGATTAGGAATTTAGAGATTCGTCGTCGTTGTCTTCAGGAATTCTTGGTGAACTTTTTTACTAGTTTGTACTTTTGTGGGAAGAAGAATCTTCGAACTTGGGCTGTTCTGCGGCTGAAAGTGTCTATTGCCCTCGTGCTATGCGTCTCTGTTTTATACACAAGTAAATACCTGGTGATTTAATCTAGAATATTTTAAAAAAAAAAAAAACTCAATGGATGTGTTTGTAGGGAAGGGATAAGTAATGGTCTGAATGCAGAGGAATGGGAGGGAGGAAGAAAACAGGTAAAAACAAAAAGAAATTGATAGAGAAAGAGAGTGAGGGAACGNTGGGAAGAAGAATCTTCGAACTTGGGCTGTTCTGCGGCTGAAAGTGTCTATTGCCCTCGTGCTATGCGTCTCTGTTTTATACACAAGTAAATACCTGGTGATTTAATCTAGAATATTTAAAAAAAAAAAAAAACTCAATGGATGTGTTTGTAGGGAAGGGATAAGTAATGGTCTGAATGCAGAGGAATGGGAGGGAGGAAGAAAACAGGTAAAAACAAAAAGAAATTGATAGAGAAAGAGAGTGAGGGAACGAAACGAGATAAACGTTAAAAAAAAAAAAAATCTGTCATGAAAAGCAGTGCCCGGTTGCATGGTTCTGCAAATGGCGGTTGCAAGCAGAATTTCTCTTTGGAAAAAGTATGAAAAAAAAAACATTCATTTTCAATAGATCCTCTTTTTAACAAATAACCTACATAAATTTTGTACCTAACATTACTCACAGGCAAAATTCTATAATCTAAACGTTCACGAAGCCAGGCTTACATTATTTAAAAAATAAAATAAAAAGAAAAATTTGTTTGGAATTTTTATAAAAAATTTAATAGTGAACTAACTAAGCATATAAGATTTTTAAGAAATGATTTATACAAATTCAAAATAAACAAATCACGCACCGGTCTTTGTAAAAAAAAAAAAAAAAAATGGACTCTACTTTAAAAAAGTTGTTTCACTTTGAGCCAATGCATTTGTGAGTGAAAGATAGAGAGAGTTTTCTGGCGGAGGGAAGAAGGGCAAATGGCTTCTTGCACGTTGGAGAGATTTGATAAATGATTTATGTAAACTCCAAATAGATAAGCTTTGCATAAGATTTTATAAAAAAATAAATATCATATTAAAAAAATATTTTTTTTAATGAGACTCATTTTGTTATAAAAGGCCTACGTTGAATTTGTCTATTTAAGACTTCTTTCTGGTTTTATTTAAAAAAATTTACCAGATCATTTATTTAGATTTTTCGTAAAAAATATTACACAGATCAAAGCAATTCCTTTGTAAAATCTAAAAGAAAAACAAATTTTCATTTATTTATACCCACTTTTACAAATATGTGTATATAACAGTATTTAAAGAAAAATTATTTCGGTTTTTCTTATATATCCACATACTAAAAAAATCTTCTTCCAAGCATTCTAAAAAAATCTTCAACATCTCGCTAACAACACATGCCTAGAAAAAAGCTAGGAATTATTAAGCAAAGCAAATAAATAATTAGAATGAGTGAATGAAAAGTTAAAAGAATAATCATTTCTGTATATTATATTTTTTTATTTTTATTAAATATGTAGTATATAAATGATTATAATAATTTAATAAATTAAAAAATTAAAAAAATTAAAAAAAAGGAATGTGAAGAGTGATATGCGAAATAGAACATTACTTTGCATCATCTTATATACTATACACTAAATTATTTTTTATTTTTTTTAACTTTTTTTTTAAGTCTTCTTAAAATATTTATATTTTTTTATTCATCATCTATATAATACACATTTAATAAAAAAAATAAATAAAAAAAATAAAAAAAATAAAAAAATTAATAATATATAATATATAGATTGATGCAAGGATTATTTCTGCAAAATAATGAATAAGCTCAAATTAAAAACCCTCATAAATGAATTTAGGAAGTACCAACCCATTTATGTCTGTCTGTTCATCCATCCCTCGAGTTGTGTGGGAG
Organism: Pterocarya stenoptera; assembly: GCA_003123785.1. Classification (NCBI taxonomy): domain Eukaryota; kingdom Viridiplantae; phylum Streptophyta; class Magnoliopsida; order Fagales; family Juglandaceae; genus Pterocarya; species Pterocarya stenoptera. The sequence continues at coordinate 9,771 of QEOT01001371.1, forward strand.
ACATACCGGGAATAGAGCAGCAGAAGCCAGGCTATAACGGTAAGAAGAGAGAGAGAGAAAGAGAGAGAGAGTGTAAAAAAGGAGGGAAGTTGTACTTGAAACTTGAAAGAAAAGGAAAAGAAAATCAGATATTTCATCATCAATAGGGAGTCGTTGATTAGACGTGAGCATGCCCCCCTCTAATTCTTCTTCTTCTCATTCGGGTCAAAAAGAACGGCCCTGTCTTTGTACGGGCCCACCTAACCCATCCTTTCCTATCCTAACTAAACTCCTAAACTATTTATTATTCTCTCTCACCCCTTTACTTCATTTCTGACTATCCACCCCCGCCTTCACGTCTTTTCATCACTTCGCTTGGTTACTCTTTTTCTCCTATCCTTCCTTAATGATAGTTTTACTACTTTTTATTATATATTTATTTTTTAATTTTTTTTATTGAATAGTTCAAAAAATTAACTATCAATAAAGTTGTATATTTTTACTTATTTGATCTAAATTCTTTTATAAATTTTTTTTTTCATAAGTCATTATTCATCATTCCACATTTCACATCTTATAAAAAATTTATAAATATTAGAATAAATAGTAACTGATGCATAACATTTTTTATCTTGGAGACTACAACGATAAGTATATACTGAGAGCATTAGTATTAGATTAGTCATTCCAATCTTAAAATTTTATTAACATGAAACTTTTTTACTTTTAGTCAATCACTTAAAACTTAAAATCTACATTAGATTAGTCATCACGCTCTCTATAATAATAAAATAATATTTTATTATTAATAATATTTCTTTAATTAAATTATATAGATGAACATTACTTATATTATAATTTGTTATCATATAAGATTATTGCATTATTTTGTACTTTATAAATAATTAATAAAAATTTTATTCATATTATTATAATTTTTGCATGGTTATAGATAGATGTAAAAAATAATTTCTTGATTATTTTTATATTTTAAAAAATATGAAAAGAAACACGATTAAAATTATTTTATAAAAATATAATTAATAATAGAAAAATACATTGTAATTCTAGGGATGAAGATACACTGGAGGGAAGGAAACGGGAAACACAATAAATAATAAAATATTAGAATGAAGATGCTACAGTTCTCTTCAAATAAGACTTCAGAGATGAAGTTATTGTAGCTCATATTCTAAATAAATTGTGTTTAGTTAATCCAATATAATAGAAATTTAATAGACATTATTCAAAATATGACTTTCACTTGACATTTGGCTTAGCTCTGATCATCTATATATCCAAATATCTAAGCTGGAGCAAATCCATCAGTACCACAAATCAAATGAACAAGGCACAGTGTTATGCATAAAGCACACAAGCTCCGGGGGGGTGGGGGGACAGGAGTTTCACGCTTAATTTGATTTGAGCATGTTGTTAATTAGTCATTTACATGAAGACTTTATCATCACAAAACATGTGCACTGATCATCTCAATCCAACACCGGCCCACCCCATGCATGCACCTTCATTCATATATACTTGTCATGCATGCAGACAGTCATGCTGTTTCAACTCTTTGAGTACTACCGAATCTGCGAGCAGTTAAGTTGTTGGTACTTGTATTTTTTTTTTCCCATGTCAAAACGATAGCTAGCTATTGAGTTGCTGTATATATCAACCCAACCCATCATAAAAACAAAACAACGAGCAAGGATGTCTTTTTGAAACAGGCCGAAAGAGTTACTTCAATTCTGCTGTGCAGTAGTACTACTCATAAACATATATATATATAATCCAGTTTCTGTTTCATGTGTATATATATATGTATTATGTAATATAGTGTGATACATCTATAAATGAATAATATCATAAATTGACTTGATTTTATTTGATTTAATAGATCTTTTTTATAATAAAAATAATTTTATAGTCTAACGAATTGCATCAATTTATATAAGTTTGCAGAAAATTTTTTGTATAGTTTATTTGTAATTAGAGTATTTTCCTATGTATTATTAGCTGTTTCTTGGGGTATCATTAATTTCCCATGCATTTATATATTAATTATCATTGGCATATTTTTTACCACCTTTAAAAGATGTAACCAGCGGTAATGAGTCTCATAAATATTATAATGCATGTATATATTTTCTTTTTCAGAAATACGTACATACAGTAAAACAGATTGGAAAAGTAATTATCCAGCATACCATGTTTACGATGTGACATGAGAATAACAGTTGACGTCATGTTCAACGCTGCTGCTTTTGTTGTGCGAAGATGGAAGTCAATATTTAATTATTATTATTATTATTATTATTATTATTATTATATCATGAAAGTAGCTGAGCGAAGTCATTTGACTGTAACCTGCACTCCTGCTGCTCCCAGTTGGAAGCAATGGTGATGGTGTGACCTAAGCTAGTTGTAGCATTGTGCTGTCTTCCTGTACTTGAAAGAAAGAATCCTCAAGAATATCTTTCTTACTTGATTGGTTAAAGTTGGGTTTCACATAAAACCATTCTTTCCCTTTAACAATGGTGTACCTTTTGTCCCCCCACTGCTCTAACGAAATTTTCACACACATTCTTTAATCAAAGAAGACATTTCTCTAACGAAATTAAAGTCCAACCCTTCGTAAAAGAACTCGAGGACGGTGAGTCTGCATAGTTAAGATGAAATAAAAGTAAAAAAATTAATTAAAATATTATTTTTTAATATTATTATTATTTTAAAATTTAAAATAATTAAATTATTTATTATATTTTATGTAAAAATTTAAAAAATTATAATAATTAAATTAAATGAATTAAAACCATCTTTATATTCAAATCTTGTAATCCATAGATGATATATGAGTTGATGTTTTAATTCACTTTATAATATACAACTCCAAATCTAAATATACTTTATCAACATCAGATAATTAGACTATATGATTAAAACTTGATATAGCTTGGTTAGTTCCAATAGAACTCTTCAATGTCTTTTTTAAAAGGATTTTTCAATAGAAAAAATACTTTAAACACAGAGAAATTATATAATATATAGTAAATTCATAAATTAATATGGCTTGATGTGATATATTAAATTATAAAATTATTTTTATTATAAAATAGATCTAATAAATCTTATAAAACTACTTCAATTTATAAATTTACTATATAATATGTGTACCGTTCTCTTTATTTATTTTATACCGATACTCTTGATGGAGGAAAAAAGTTTTTGAAGTATATATGAAATCAGGCATAGTCATACTTTAACCGGATTCAACTTCTTCTTGTTCATTCCTTCAAAAAACCAAAAAACTTCTTCTTCAAATTTTTGTGTGATCACCCCCGACAGTACTAATTATGAGAACCCCCGTCTGCTATTAACCTAATCTTCAAAGCCCAGAAGAACCCTCCAAATATTAGAAACCACAGATATTACATAATCTTTTTCTTGAGAATCGCACAGATCGAAGAGGTACAAAGAAAGCAAAAACACGAGACCAGTTTGCGAGATATACGTTGACGAGCACCTGAAAAAACCGTGGTGAAATGATAAAAACCAGCAGTCTCACTCTCACTGTCTCAAATGAACATGAAACTATGGAACCCCGCCGTCTTTGCAGTGCGGGAAACCAAAGAAACCCCACCTCCCATAAATGAAATAAAACTTCCTACTCAATTACATATAAATATATTATTATTATTATT
>QEOT01001371.1:20931-68718 GCA_003123785.1 Pterocarya stenoptera
AACGGGTCAAATTGGGTTGACATGACATGACTCGTTATGTTAATAAATCGTATTAGGGTTTGAGATTTTGACACGATAAGTTTAATGGGTCGGGTTATGATTAATCTATATAGTATAATATACATGTCTTGACACGACAAGAACATGACTCATTAACACGATCTGACACCCCAACTCAAAACCATGAACAGCAACATCCTCAAATCAACAAGGAAACAGTTATTTTGACCTTTGAACTGAAAACTCGAGAGTATTAAAGTGTTTGAAAGATTTCGATATCTCAGCTACCTAAGCAATAAAACAAGGAGAACCTATCAGAAACTCAAAAAACGTTAGGACCTTCAACCTAACAAAAAAAAAAAAAACATTAAAACAAACAGCTTGAGACTTACACCTATACAACACGATATTATGATAGTCCAAGAGAAACCTTACCAAAGAAAGTGATACCCTAATGAGAAATAACAACCAAAAGTAAAGATAGTGTGTTAAGGGAGCTATTATAGCGTGGAATTGGTATCTAGCTTTACTCTTTTCACAACTTTTTCTTTATTGGTTTTCCTCTCTCTGTCTCTCTCTCTCGGTATATAGAGGTTCCAGAGAATGATAAACCAAGTGAGATTCTCAAGAACCCAAAAATCCAGAATGGAGGGGGTGATGGGTATCGGGAGATTGGAGGACAGAATGGGCGATATGGGGGTGGGGAAGAGGAGAGGCAAGACGAGGGGGTGGAGGTGGGGGGAGAGTGCAAACGAAAGGAACTCGGGTTCGGATGTGGGAGAGCAGGCATGTTGGGAAGATTCAAATGGGTGAAATCTGAAAGACGCATGCATTTTGTTGCAGGGAGAAATTGGTCATTTTGTTAGGGTGCGTAGTGGCTACTACCAAATAGTGGCTGCTCCCCATATTTTATCTTGAAAGAAATATAGGAAAGTTAATGGTCTAATGAATTTGTTCTCATGACTTCCATTGGGCGGTCAGGTTAAGCTATTCTCCAACCAAATTAAGCACAATTTGCATCATTATTTATATTGATTCTTTCCCTCCCAACATGCATGGATCCACTAATTTGTGTAGTCAGTTTCCTAGTCTGTCGAAGGCTGTATATTGCACATTTAAGATCATGTAAATCAGATTGCCTTTTTCTAGGATTGGTAGCTTGTGTAGTGTAGTTCTTATAGAATAGGGGCAATGTATTCTTTTGTAAGTTGTCATAGTTTTGGTTTTTGTACTCATGATTTAAATTATGAGAAATGATCTGTACAAGTTCTAAATAGACAAGTTTTGCATAAGCCTTTGTAAAAAAGTAAACCCCACAATGAAAGTTAAAAAAAAAAAGAATTATTTATTAGTGAGACCCATTTTTTTATAAATGATTTGCATGGACCTTGTGATAGGTCCCAAATTAAGAGGATTAAAGGTTAAGAAGTTTGTCTTCTCTTCGGGTTAGAATAGTACCACAATTTGAATATAAATGATTTTCTGCCTTTTTCATTGATAACTTCGGCTACTTAAATAAGTAAGCCACTTACAAGAAACCCGAACTTAAAGGAAACTGATAACAATTACTCGGAAACTGACTTACACGTAAAACAGAACACACACACATACATAAAACAGAGCATCACAACGGAAATCACAATAATCGGAAATAGAAGTAACGTAAAACTTGCAACTGCACGCGACTCAGTCTATCCATTCTGCACGTGCCCATAACCTCGTGCCCGTTACCGTCCACAATGTTCCCTTTCATGACTGCATGCCGCATGCAACGCATGTTACGTCCCCATGTTATCCCAGGTATTTGGGATTTGGCCTACGGACCCTGGCTGACTTACGTGGCTTATCAATACCCCCCCAATAAGTGGACCCTTGTCCTCAAGGTCCATGTCTGGGAACCTTTCCGTCAGTTGTTTGGTGGTTTCCCAGGTAGCCTCCTCTGCCGGCAAATGTTTCCAGTGGACCAAACTTTCTTCGACAAGCTGGGCTCCCTGTTTGGTCCAGCGATGATCTAGAATAGCCTGAGGTTCCAGCATTACTACCCCGTCGTCAGTGAATGGTGGCAATTCTTTACTGTGCGGCACCCCCTGTTCTTCGTTGATGTGATATCGTTTGAGTAACGATACATGAAAGACAGGATGGACCCACGACTCCTCCGGCAATTGAAGTTTATAGGTGACTGCCCCAATCCGCTTCAAAATTTTGTAAGGCCCATAGAAACGGCTAGCCAATTTCTGGTGGGCTCGTTTAAAAATCGTTTGCTGACGGTATGGATGTAGTTTCAGAAGTACTAAGTCGCCAACTTCAAAGGACACATTTCTTCGCTTGTGATCTGCGAATTGCTTCATTCGATTAACTGAGCGTGCAAGATTGGTTTTTAGCTGTTGTAGTACTGTATCTCGGTTCAGTAGTTGTTGATTGACTTCGTGCACGGGTGAAAGTCCTTCGTTATACCCTGGAATGGTTGGTGGTAAACGACCATACAATGCTTGGAAATGGGTCATTCCTGTGGATATGTGATAGGTTGTATTGTACCAATATTCCGCCCAAGGTAAATATGAGTTCCATTTTCGTGGCCACTGGTGTACAAAACATCTGAGATACTGTTCGACGCAGCGATTAACGACTTCTGTTTGGCCATCGGTCTGCGGGTGATAAGCCGAGCTGAGCTGCAGTTTAGTGCCCGACATCTTGAAGAATTCTTGCCAGAAGTTGCTCACGAAAATTGGATCGCGGTCACTAATGATTGTTCTGGGCATTCCATGTAGCTTAAGAACGCCCTCCACAAATTTTTCTGCAACTCCCTTAGCCGTAAATGGATGAGTTAACGTGAGGAAGTGGGCTGACTTACTGAGCCTGTTGACGACGACCATGATTGTGTCTTTGCCCTGTGAGTTGGGTAATCCCTCAATAAAATCAAGTGTGATGTCGTCCCATACTTGGCATGGGATGGGTAACGGCTGTAAGAGTCCTGCCGGTGCCAACGTTTCTGCCTTTGTTTTTTGGCACACCGTGCAACATTTGATATATTCTTGGACCGATTTGAGCATCCCCGGCCAATAAAATTGCTGCCCCAATTTTTTGTAGGTGCGCAATATGCCTGAATGTCCGCCTACCTTGGTATCATGCATCTCATGAAGCAGCTTGGCTCGTAACTTAGAATCGGCTGGTATAACCACCTTATCCCTGTAACGCAGCAGGCCATTGCGCCACACAAAGTGGCCGTTGGTTTGATTGAGGGCTACACGGCTCATTGACTGTATATACGGGTCCTTCCTTGCAGCTTGTTTAATCTCTTCCCATAAATTAATCTGAGGAATAAAAATATGGTGGAGAACAGGGCTACCTTGTTTTCTTGAGAGGGCATCGGCTGCAGAATTTTCACGTCCTGGGCGATACGTGATCTCGTAGTCATAGCCTAAGAGTTTGGTTACCCATTTTTGTTACTCTGGTGTGTGATGCGCTGCTCTAGGAAATACTTGAGGCTCCTTTGATCCGTTTGGATATTGAATTTCCGGCCTAGGAGATACGGACGCCAGAGACGTATTGCTTCTACAATTGCTAACATCTCCTTGGCATATGTGGACCAAGTCTTCTTTGCCACTCCAAGTTCTCGACTCATGAAAGCCACGGGCTTGCCTTGCTGCGACAATACCGCTCCAATACCTTCGCCTGATGCGTCTGTTTCGATAGTGAAGACGTCATTGAAGTTGGGCATCGCTAGTGTTGGCGTGGTTGTCATGGTTTTTTTGAGAGCAATGAAAGCAGCCTCTGCTTCCTCGTGCCAACCGAATTGGCCCTTCTTAAGGAGATTGGTGAGGGTCCGTGCAACAATGCCATAATTTTTGACAAATTTTCTGTAATAACCTGTTAAACCCAAAAAACCACGTAACTCAGAAATGTTAGTAGGTCTCGGCCATGCCACCATCGCTGCAATCTTGCTATCATCTACTTTTACTCCTTGATTGGTGACAATATGCCCCAAATATTCCAACTCTTGCTGTCCGAAAGCACATTTGCTAGCCTTGACAAAGAACTGCTGCTGCTTCAGTATTGCCAACGTCTGTCTTACATGCAACAAATGCTTGTCCCAAGTAGGACTATAAACTAATATATCATCAAAGAAAACTAGAATGAATTTTCTGAGATAAGGGCGAAATATTGAGTTCATGATAGCCTGAAAAGTTGAAGGTGCATTACAAAGGCCAAATGGCATAACCAGATATTCATAATGTCCGTTATGGGTGCGGAAAGCAGTTTTTTGAATATCTGGAGAGTTCACTCGTACCTGATGATACCCAGCCCTTAGATCTAGCTTAGTGAAGTATGATGCACCATAGAGTTCGTCCAACATATCACCTACTGTGGGAATGGGAAAACGATCCTTTACGGTGGCAGCGTTGAGTGCACGATAGTCTGTGCAAAAACGCCAGTTCCCATCTTTCTTTTTCACTAAGAGAACCGGTGATGAGAAGGGGCTTGTACTGGGTCGGATGAGGCCTGAGTTGAGCATATCTTGAACTTGTTTTTCAATCTCCTCTTTTTGATAGTATGCATATCGGTACGGTCTGACATTAATTGGCTCGGTTCCTTCTTTGAGTGAGATGCAGTGGTCTATTTCTCTTATGGGCGGTAAAATTGAAGACTCTGTAAATAATTCCAAAAATTCTTGTATTATTTCTTGCATATCAGGATGTATTTCGTCGGTTGGTCCCTTACTACTGACTTGTAAGCAAATAGCAAAAATTGTATGGCTCTGGCAAGCCTCTTTTGTCAGCTCCTTCAGTGATGTGGTTTGGATGGTTTCTCCTTCAGCCCCTTGCAATCGCCTGATCCGATTCTCCCAAATAAACTCCATGGTTAACTGCTTCCAGTTGCAAACCACAGATCCTAGCATTTCAAGCCATTGGATTCCCAAGACTAAATCCAGCCCTGTAAGAGGAAGGGAATAGAGAGTTAAAGAGAAAATAGTGCCTTGCAAGTCCACCCGTACCTCCTCAAAACGTCCCTGGCATTTTAGTTTCTCGCCATTAGCTATTCGCACGGTGAAAGTCTCGGTTGGCACCACTGGCAGTCGCAGCTTGTTGGCCACTCGTTCACTGATGAAGTTGTGAGTTGACCCGCTGTCTATTAATACGATGATATTATGAGAGCCGATCCTCGCAGTTATCCGCATGGTCTTGGGTGCATTCCATCCTGTTAACGCATGTAATGTGATTTCGGGTTCAAGAGGCCCTTCGTGATTCTCTTCAGCTTGTTGTTCTTCGTTGACAGCATCACACAACAGGTTGCCGTTATCCTCGCAATTCTCGAGCATGAGTATCCGAGGACCTTGGCACTTGTGTCCTGCAGTAAAACGGTCATTGCAATTGAAACATAAGTTTTGAGCTCGTCTTCGCTGCATCTCTTCCCAAGTAAGTCGTCGCATGGGAACGGAAGGGCCTGGTGGTGCTGTTCCGTTAGTAGGGGGAAGAGCCAGGGGGCCCGCAATGGTGGTGCAGATCTTACAAACTTCGGTTGTCTCGCCAGCTGGTCATCCTTCATTCTCGTTAGACTAATGGCCTCTTTTAATGCCTGTGGTTTAAACATCCGTATGCCATCCGAGATATCTGTCTTGAGGCCACCCATAAAAGTTCCTACAAGAGCTCTTTGCGTCCATCCTTGTACTCGATTGCCCAAGCGCTCGAATTCCCGCTGGTAATTACGTAAAGAACCAACCTGCCTTACTCTCGAAAGAGCTTCATCAAAATCTTCACACTCCGATGGCCCAAAGCGAGCCCAAAGTTCGTCTCTAAAATTTTCCCATGATAGAGCGTGTCCTTCTTCTTGAAATGTTCTGTGGATCCATTGCCACCACTGGTTGGCCTCTCCTTCCAAGTGGTAAGAAGCTAACGAAACTCTTTGGGCTTCGGGAGTATTCTGGAACTCAAAAAATTGGTTCACACGATTGAACCACTTCGTCGGATCATCTCCTGAAAATCGAGGGAATTCAAGTTTAGCTGTTTTGGATGATACCACCATTCGTCCTCCATCGTTACCTTCTCGGTGATGGTTGCCGTGGTTGGGGTTCTCCGGATTTGCAATCAACACATTTGATAATCGATTGATAGCTTCCTCCATTCGCTGTAGTCCTTCCTGAACTGCACCAAGTCCAACTTCCAAGTGCTCAATACGCTCCTTGTTAGTCCCCATTAGTAACCTGACTCTGAGGCCAATGATAGGTCCCAAATTAAGAGGATTAAAGGTTAAGAAGTTTGTCTTCTCTTTGGGTGAGAATAGTACCACAATTTGAATATAAATGATTTTCTGCCTTTTTCATTGATAACTTCGGCTACTTAAATAAGTAAGCCACTTACAAGAAACCCGAACTTAAAGGAAACTGATAACAATTACTCGGAAACTGACTTACACGTAAAACAGAACACACACACATACATAAAACAGAGCATCACAACGGAAATCACAATAATCGGAAATAGAAGTAACGTAAAACTTGCAACTGCACGCGACTCAGTCTATCCATTCTGCACGTGCCCATAACCTCGTGCCCGTTACCGTCCACAATGTTCCCTTTCATGACTGCATGCCGCATGCAACGCATGTTACGTCCCCATGTTATCCCAGGTATTTGGGATTTGGCCTACGGACCCTGGCTGACTTACGTGGCTTATCACCTTGTCTATTTGAAGTTTGTACCTAGCAATATTTGTGAAAATGTATAGAATTACAGAATTGTAAAAGAAAACAGAGCAATGAAGAGATGTATTCTGGATTGAAAAATTCTCATTTACTTCGATACTTAACTCTGTACAAAGTAACTCTATTTATACACTTGAAACTTCAAAATAATACTAATCAACTACTGACATTTGGCATAACTAACTTAACTGTCAAATGACAGATAGAGCATTCTGTTTAGCTACTTGAGATTTTAACTCTAATTCATCTATTACATTTTGGATATTCCAACACCCCCCCTCAAGATGAGAATGAATATTTATCATTCCCATCTTGCTGACAAGATGATGAAAGTTGAGACACCCGAGAGGTTTGGTTAGTATATCTGCCAATTGGTGCTTTGAAGGAATATGGATGACTTTTATCAAACCCTCTTGCAATTTCTCTCTAACCAGATGACAATCTAGCTGTATATGTTTCGTTCTTTCGTGCTGTACTGGGTTGGAAGCAATTTCTGAAGCAGGTTTGCTATCGGTGTATAGCAATGCAGCTTGAGTATGCTTTACTTTCAAATCAGCTAACAAATAAACCAGCCATTGAAGCTCACAGGTTGTAGTAGCTAAAGCTCTATATTCAGCTTCTGCCGAGGACCTACTTACAGTAGGTTGCTTCTTTGACTTCCAAGATACAAGAGAATCTCCTATGAAGACTGTAAAACCAGTTACACTTCTTCTAGTATCAATGCATCCACCCCAATCACTATCGGAATATGCCTTTAAATGCAAATCAGATGAAGCTTTTAGGAATAAGCCTTGACCTGGTGTTGCCTTAATGTATCGAAGGACTCTCTCTGCAGCTTGTAAGTGCATTATATGAGGATTAGACATGAACTGGCTGAGAGCTTGCACTGCATATGCTAAGTCTGGTCTTGTGATTGTTAGATAAAGAAGTCTGCCAATAAGTCTTCTATAGGATGCAGGATCAGATAATAAAGGACTTGGATCATTAGCAGTAAGTTTCAGATTTGATTCCATAGGGAAGCCAACTGGTTTAGAGCCAGAGAAACCACTGTCTTCCAACACATCTAGAGCATATTTCCGTTGGCATAAAGCAATACCTTTGGCTGATCTGGCTACTTCAATGCCTAAAAAATATTTCAGTTCACCCAAATCTTTTATAGTAAAAGATTCATGAAGAAACTTTTTCACAATAGTTATTTCTTCAAGGTCATTGGAGGTTATTATAACATCATCAACATAGATTAGTAAAGCTATAAAACTAGTTGATGTTTGTTTGATAAAAAGGCTTGAATCTGACTTTGCTTGGCTGAAACCAAAATGTAGTAAGGATGAAGACAGCTTTGAGAACCACTGCCTTGAAGCTTGTTTCAAACCATACAAACTCTTTTTGAGTTTACAAACCCGAGGGTCATTTGAAGTTGAAAATCCTGGTGGCAATTGCATATAAACCTCCTCATTTAAGTCTCCATGCAAGAAGGCATTATTTACATCAAGTTGATGTAAATGCCATTGTTTAATAGCTGCAATAGCAAGAAGAACTCTAACTGTTGTCATCTTTGCAACAGGAGAATATGTGTCAAAAAAATCAAGTCCCTCTTGTTGAGTGTAGCCCTTGGCTACTAGTCTAGCTTTGTACCTTTCAACACTTCCATCTGCCTTAAATTTCACTCGATATACCCACTTACAACCTATAGCAGTTTTATTTGGAGGCAAAATTGCAAGATCCCAAGTTTTATTATGTTCAAGAGCTTTAATTTCATCAGTCATGGCAGTTTGCCAATGAGGAATTGAGCTGGCCTGTTTGTAAGTTTTGGGTTCAAAAGTGGATGAAATAGCAGAAATGAAAGCTTTATGTTTAGATGACAATCTGGAATTAGATAAGAAAGAGAATATAGAATGGGGCTTACCAGATAAGGAGCAGCTTGAAGGTGCTTGAGTTGCTGAAGAAACCTTAGTCATATTACCACAATAATAATTCTGCAAGTATTTTGGTACATGCTTAGTTCTTTCAGACCTTCTAAGACTATTAGTATCATTGTTTACAGAGATTGGATTCTCAGAAATTGAAAATTCTGGAATAGAATTTGTGGAATTTGAATTTGTAGGAATAGAAGGTATAGCAACTGGTTTGTCTGGAATGCAGGATATTTGTTCATATATTTGGGGAAAATCTGGAAAAACAAAAGGTATATGAGTTTTATCTGGAATGGGGGGAAATGTAGACTCATGAAAAACTACATTTCAAGATACAAAAGTTCTGAGAGTTGTTAAGTCAAGGACTTTGTACCCTTTTATGTTTGGTGGATAACCAAGAAAGATACATTTTGTGGCTCTTGGCTGGAATTTGCCTCGGTTGCTTGTGATTGTACTAGCAAAACATAAACAACCAAAGACTTTGAAATAGTTGTAGTTTGGTGGCTTTTGGAATAAAAGATGGTATGGTGTTTGATTATTTAGAATAGATGATGGAGTACGATTTATCAAATGTGTAGCTGTTAATACACAATCTGTCCAGTAGGATAAAGGTAGTTTTGACTGAAACATGAGAGATCTAGCTACATTCAATAGGTGTTGATGTTTTCTTTCAACCCTTCCATTTTGTTCAGGTGTTTCAACACATGATAATTGATGAACAATGCCATGTTCTCGATAGAAAGCATGCATATTGAACTCTTGGCCATTATCTGATCTAAGAGTTTGAATATTAGTGTTGAAATGAGTATGAACATAAGCAAGAAAGTTGGTAAGAATAGATCGAGTTTCTGTTTTAGTTTTCATTAAGAATAACCAGGTGAATCTAGTGTAATCATCAACAATGGTAAGGAAGAATCTATAACCAGAATATGAAGGAATAGAGAAAGGCCCCCAGATATCGATGTGAACCAATTGAAAAGCTTTATTTGATTGACTGTTTGATACAGGAAAGGATAACTTTTTCTGCTTAGCTAATGGGAAAATCTCACAGACATTATTGTGAGTAGCCTTTACAAAAGAATCGGAAGTACTTATGAGTTGTATTTTTGTATTTGGAATATGGCCTAAACGAAAATGCCATAGATCAGAATTAACAGTACAAGATTCAACCAAAGAACTAGAAGGTACACCAATTGAACTAGGAAGCATTTCATTATTTGCTTGAGCAGATGGTTTTTGAAGATGGTATAGACCAGATTGAACTTCAGCAAGCCCAATCATCCTCCATTTGCTGAGGTCCTGCAAGATACATTTGGATTGAAGAAAAAATAATCCAATTGAGTTATCATTAGTTAATCTTGATGCAGAAACAAGATTGATGTTGAAGGATGGAACATAAAGAGCATTGTGTAAAATGATATCAGGAGAAAATTTTACAGATCCAGTGAAGATAATTGGAACTGTTTGGCCATTAGGTAAATGAACCTTGGAAGGTGTTTTAGGTAAAACAATTGAATCGAATAGAAGAGGAGAACAGATCATATGATCTGTTGCTCCTGTATCAAGAATCCAAGTAAATTGATTCTTTGATATAGAAACTGTATTACAAGAAAAAGAAGTACCTGAAGTGGATGCAACATTAGCAGTTGCAGTAGAGTTTATGTTTGAGCTGGAAAGACTATTTGCAAGAGTGAGCAGATTTTGTATTTGCTCTTGAGAGAAAATTATGTTAGGATTACTTGAATTTTGCTCCAAAGCAGTAGTGTTATTTGCAGTAGACAATCTTTGAAAATTCGTTGCTGCAGTTGGTGTAGAATTGAATCTTTTTCCTCTTGGGCCCTTCCATTCAGGAGGATATCCAATTAACTGAAAACATTTATCAACAAGGTGACCCGAATAACCACAATGAGAGCAGATTGCATTAGACTTTCCTTTCTGCTTTGTGAATCGATTTGTTGAAACTGTTCTTGATGATTGTTCAGCAACCATTGCTTGTGAATCAATGGAAATGCCAACTGCATTAGTCAAGGATCTTTGACTCTCTTCTTGTAAAAGTAAGGAAAAAACTCTGCTCATAGATGGTAGAGGAGATTGAAGTAGCAATTGACTCCTGACTGCAGAATAAGAGTCATGAAGACCCACAAGAAACTTCATTACATAATCTGATTGCTGTCGATCTGTCAGATTCTTCAAAATGTTACATGAACAATTATTAAGATTCCCACATCTGCAACTAGGAATTGGTTGGTAGCTAATGTATTCATCCCATAAAGCCTTGAAATCACTGAAATATTCAGTGATAGATTTCGAGTTTTGAGAAATAGAACTTAAAGATTTTTCCAAAGAAAAAACTCTTGGTCCATCACTTCGAAGATACCTGGTTCTCAGTTCTTCCCAGATATCAAAAGCATTTGTAAAGTAAAGAAGACTACCACGGATTTCTTTGGCAATTGAATTCATTAGCCAAGACAAAACAAGATTGTTGGCTCTTAGCCAGGCAACACGAAGATAAGGATTATTAGTGATAGGTTGAACCAAAGATCCATCAACAAAGGCAACCTTATTTTTCACTGTTAGAGCAATTGACATAGATCTACTCCATGCAATGTAATTTTCACCAGTGAATATCTCAGAAACCAGAAGTGCACCAGGATTGTCAGACGGATGCAAGTAGTAGCAGCTGGATGAATCATCAGAAAGATTGGGTGTAGAGGCATTTGACGAAGGAGTGTGTGCCATAGAAGCATTCTCCTCAAGATTATCAGACATTGTAAATCAAGAAAGATCAAGAAAAGATCAAGAAAACAGCGGAAAAGTATTTATTCTCGATGATACCATGTGAAAATGTATAGAATTACATAATTGTAAAAGAAAACAGAGCAATTAAGAGATGTATTCTGGATTGAAAAATTCTCATTTACTTCGATACTTAACTCTGTACAAAGTAACTCTATTTATACACTTGAAACTTCAAAATAATACTAATCAACTACTGACATCTGGTATAACTAACTTAGCTGTCAAATGACAGATAGAGCCTTCTGTTTAGCTACTTGAGATTTTAACTCTAATTCATCTATTACATTTTGGATATTCCAACAATATTACTCATCATCCTTTAAACGATTTCGTATACAACAAGACCTCACCACGGGAGGATCCCTATTCCTGGTCAGTTTCTTGAACACCATGCTGCAAGCTGCTACACGCATGCATGTTCACCTTCCTTCATCCACAATGATAATTACTCGTATGTTCTAAACCATGGCTTAAATTCAACTTAAGGGAGCACTTGCAACTTTCTACCATCTAGATCCCTCGTGTCCATGCAGTTTCCAGAAGGTAGAATGCTATTATGGTCACGACGTTCAAAGAGAAAAAGCCACCTCCGATCGCTCCCTCTATCCTTTTTTATTCAACAAAAACAAAATTACTCTTAAAGCTATTCCACATGCACGCAGTTCTTTGGAGTGGATTATGGAGCCACATGTTGTACGTACCTTGTGGCCACGATACATGATCTCCCTACTCAAAAGAAGGGGATTAAATGTTGATCAAGAAGGAAGCTGTTATATATATATATATAAATAAATATATATATATTTATAGTTTAATCACAAAAGAAGCCGGCCAGCAGCAATTATGGGGTAAATAAACTAAGGGCGGCATTGACAATACATCTATGTGTATATATGCATGTCGGATATGTAGTAAAAATTGTGATCAATCCTTATTGTCATTATCACCACGCATGCACCTCTTAACTAAAAATACCCTGCCGTTTTTTAAAATGCTAATAATTTAGCATGCGATGCTAACTGATTGTTTGCATGTGATTCTATGATATTATTCAAAAGGGCGCGGCGATAGTCACAATAACAAATAATATTTCCTTTTTCCTCTCCCCGTCTTTTAGTGCCTGAGCATTCAACAAAAGTGCCAATCAACCATGTGGTCTCTACAATTTTTACATTGGAAGAAGGCCTCTTTCTCTTAGACCTACTGAAAACGCCAAAATTATAATCCAAGTGAGACCTCGTGACGATGAAAATTATATTATGCTTCGAGGATGATAATGTATTTAGAGCACTTAATTCGTAATTTCGTTTAATTCTATGCTTCAGCTTCTTTCTTTATATTTAATTTTTACGATTAAACTCCACAATCAAATTATTATAAACAAAAATTGATAATTAATAATTTTTTCCTGTAATAATATTATTGCAAGGTACACGACTAGTACTAATTATAAATTATAAAAAGGGAATCAAGAGTTATCTTGATTCTACGATGCATGACACTTTCCGACAGTACTACTGTTTGCATGTGTAATTCAAAACCAACTACCTAGTAAAAACAATCGCATATCTACTAGCATTATAAATTTAATTTGAAGAAAATAAGGATTTTGGAATGCATACAAGTCAACAACCCTAATGGCTATTGTACAAGCCTCTCGAATGTCCATAATGATCCCACTGCCCTCTTCTTGGTCACTCTTAATTCCTAGTCTTCTTTTCTTCCTCGTACTACTGATCATATTTTGGAAGAGGTGGAAAGCCCGAGGTCCAATCCTCAAGTTGCCGCCAGGGCCGAGGAAGCTTCCCTTCATAGGAAACTTGCATCAATTGATTGGCTCAGGCTCACTGCCACACCATTCTTTGAGAAATTTAGCCAAGAAATATGGGCCTGTTTTCCACATGAAGATGGGTGAGCTTTCCACTGTAATCATCTCATCACCAAAAGCAGCGAGGGAGGTGTTGATGACACATGATCTCAATTTCGCACAAAGGCCTACCTTTCTTGCTGCTGACATTTTCCCAAATGCTCGTTCAGGTCTTTTTTCCTGTCCCTTTAACGATTACTATAAACAAATAAGAAAAATTTGTACCCAAGAACTCCTAGGTGCTCAGCGTGTCCAATCCTTTTGGTCAGTAAGAGAAGATGAGGTATCAAATCTTATTGAATCCATTTCCTCGTCCCATGGACTACCCTTTAATCTCAGCAAGGGTTTATTGTCTTTGGCAAATAATACAATTTCTAGGACAGCCTTTGGAGAAAAGAGCAGAAGTCAAGATGAATTCGTACAATTGGTCAAGGAGATGATGACGCTTAGTCAAGGCTTTAATGTTCCCGAATTTTTCCCTTCAGTTAAATTTCTCAGTTTCTTCACTGGGATGACTCGTGCCTTGGAGAGATTATTCCGACAGATTGACAAAATTCTACAGAATATGATAGACGATCATAAGAAGGAAATGATGCGCAATGATTTCCCACACAAGGAAGATCTCATTCATGCGTTTCTAAAACTTCAGAAGTCCATGGATATCACAACCGCGCAAATTAAAGCTGTCAGTTTGGTATGGTTTTCAATCTTAATGGCATACAAACTCGAATATATTATAAGTTTACGTACATCATGCTGGTCTATATAACACAATGTTCAATCTTTTTCAGGACCTCTATATTGGAGCGGGTGAGAGTACGGCAATCACCTTAGAATGGGCAATATCTGAGCTGCTAAAACACCCAAGAGTAATGGAGAAGGCACAGGCTGAAGTGCGGCAAATCCTGAGAGGAAAGGGGAAACTGGAAGAGACTGACATCCAGAAGCTAGATTACGTGAAATCAGTCATCAAAGAGACTTTAAGACTACATCCCCCTGTGCCCTTACTCATAAGAGAGTGCAGGGAAAGATGCAAAGTAGGTGAATACGACATACCAGTTAAAATGAAAACTATAGTGAATGCGTGGGCAATAGGAAGAGACCCAGAATGTTGGATCAATGCCGATAACTTCCAGCCGGAGAGGTTTCTTGGTTCTTCTATTGATTTTAAAGGAACCGACTTTGAATATATTCCATTCGGAGCTGGGAGGAGGATATGTCCTGGCCTGCCATTTGGTGCTGCAACTCTTGAGACTGCACTTACGCAACTGCTGTACAACTTCAATTGGGAACTTCCAAATGGGATGAAACCAGAAGAACTTGACATGACCGAGGCTGATGGTGCGACCAGTAGGAGAAGGAATGATTTGTATGTGATTGCCACCCGCCGTACTCCTTTTCTTACTTGAGACGACATAGCCAAGGCTTCTAAAAGTTTGACTGAGTTTCAAGTGAATGTTCATTAATGTGGTTGGAACATGCATGCATGGTTGTTTAGTGGTATGGTACGTTTTAATTAATTCAAGAGTGTGGCTTATTTGAATGTTATTTTCCATTTTAAATGCAAGTCAAGTGATCAAATAAACTGATAATCATTTTCGGCCAGATCCCAACGTGGAACCATTATATAATTAGAATTTAGCAATTAATAATTAGGAAGGTAACATAAATGTAGGTCATATATAATTATCTCTTTTGCCCACGAGAGGAAAAAGTGCATATAAGAAATCGCCGAGGAGCCCAGATGGCCCCTGCCGGCTGGCATTGTGTGCGACACCCAAAACCCTAGTAGAACTATTGAGGTTGCACTACAT
This sequence comes from Pterocarya stenoptera, assembly GCA_003123785.1. Lineage (NCBI taxonomy): Eukaryota > Viridiplantae > Streptophyta > Magnoliopsida > Fagales > Juglandaceae > Pterocarya > Pterocarya stenoptera. The sequence continues at coordinate 36,024 of QEOT01001371.1, forward strand.
GGCTGTTCCTCGCACGTTTTCCTCGTGATAACTTATATGCATAAGAGAAGAATTGGAATCGCTAGAGGTTCCAGTTTGGATTAATCTTCTTGAAGCCCACCGAATATGTACCATGAATCGTTTCTGCAGAATATCACCATGCCGTTAGGGAAGTATGTGTGAAGTGAAAATTGTACTAGATGCGCTACACGGACGGATACGGCAAGAGTTTGTATTGAGATGAATGCTGCTAAGGATCCTATTGAATCGTTTTGGATTGGGGTGCCTCGTCAATTGGGAAGTAGGCTTCAGAAAGTAGTGTACGAAAATTTGCCAGCGTATTGTCGGCATTGCAAGATTCAAGGGCATAATCTACAAAAGTGTAAACGGGCTAATTTGGGGAGAAATAAGAATATGGATGGAAAGAAGGAGAGCAGAAAATGGGTGTCGAAGGAGGTGCACCAAGCAGAGGGAGGTCAGCCATGTATTGGAGAGGTGGATACACAATTGGAGAAGAAGGACGGTAAGGAGTTAGTATCTTCAATGGAAGGTGCTAAGATGCTCATCAAAGAGGAATTAGAGGGGGGTGAGGTTCTAGTGGAGACGGAGGGGGCTTTTGGATTAGGTAGCAAAGTCAATGGAATAAATTTCAATGAGGGTGAGGCGGTTAGTTTCATTGCACACATTGTATGTAAGGATACTGTTGCTTGGGAGGCAGAGTGTGAGGTCTTTGATTCGGAGGCTGAAGATGTTGTTATGGTCGAGGATGGTTTTTGTCCAATGCCTAAGGAGATTAATATGAATCTTTGTAATGTGTCCGAGGAGGAGCTAGTGGATAATGTTCTGGTGGAGGAATGTGAGGTGGATGGTGTATAGTTGATGGAGATGGGTAAGGGGAACAATCGGGAGGAACAAAATGTCGAGGGAGGGGTAGTGAAAATTTCTATGCGAGATCGGATAGAAGTTAACGAGATGGTTAGTGGAAAATTTGATGATGGTGAAGGATGCAGTATGGATGATATGGGCGAGAATCATTGGTGTAAGGCGGGTGTTCAGCAAGTTGTTAGTTGAGGAAGTAGTGCTAGGTTTGAGATCCGAAGGAGAAAATGTGTGGGTTTTGGCTAATAGGAGTAAAGATCAGGAATGCTACTTTGATTTAGAAAGATGTGAGCCACAGACGAAATTTTCAAAAGTTAGAAGTTCCAAACGGGTTCCTAGCAAGCTTGCATGGATGAATTTGTAATGTGTAGTCTTCTATATTGGAATATTCAAAGTTTGAATACCTCGAAACAAAGGCTGGGAAAAATTTTGAGAAAGTTTAATCCAAAAGTGGTGGCTTTGGCAGAACATTTTCAAATGGAGGAATAATTGAGGAGAGTTGTTAGGGACTTTTAGCTTGAAATGGCTTATCAAATAGTGAGGAAGGCGGCAAATTATGGTTATTATGGAACCAAGGGGTTGACTGTCAGGTGATTGCAAAATCCAATCAACACATTACAATGGTTATTATTGAAAATCCAAGGAGTGTGAGGTATTCTTTGGTGTATGCTAAGTGTTTGGGTCGAGAGAGACAACAACTTTGGCAGGAATTGTGTGCTTTGCTGAGTTCTTCTAATGCTTGGGTGGTTGTGAGAGATTTTAATGTGATACGTTCAGTTGCTGAAAGAAGAGGTGGTCGTTCGAGGTCAGTAGTGGGAATGGAGGAATTTAATGCATTTATTAATCTTGTTGGGTTGCAGGAGATGTCTTACATGTGTAGTCCTTTTTCATGGTGTAATGGACATAATACGTTGTCTAGGAGTTGGAAGAGATTGGATAGAATTTTGTTGAATAATGCTTGTGCCGATAATCACCCAACAATATGTATGGAATATCTTCCACGGACATTGTCAGATCATGCACCAATGGTGATGTGGCTTGATAGACCATCGGAGAGTTATGGTCCTTCCCTTTTTAGGTTCTAGCAAATGTGAACGCTACATGATGATTTTTTGAATTGTGTAAAAAATGTATGGGTGGAAGATATGAGTGGAAGTGGTTTGTGGAGATTGGCGGATAAATTAAAAAAACTGAGGGTGGCTCTTAAAAGATGGAACATACAGGTTTTTGGTTGGACTCACTCCCATATTGTGAAGCTGGAAAAGGAGATTGAGGAGTTGGGTTGTAAATTGCAAAATGGGGGTAACGAGGAGGATGAGCAAGTTCTGTTAGCAACCAAATTCGAACTTGATGAGTGGATGAGAAAAGAGGCAACGAGGCTATCTCAAATTGCGAAGCAACGCTGGGCTGAAGTTGGGGATGTTAATGCCCAGTTTTTTTGAAGCTTAGCCAAAAAAGAAAATAATTTTATCCGTGCAATGTCTTTGAATGATGGACATCGTCTAGAATCTCTGGAAGCTGTACATGTTGAAGTTGTCAACCATTTCTCTCGGTTTATGGAAGCTACAGCTGGGAGATCATAATCCGGATTTGTCCAGATGGGTCAACAAGGAAATTTCGGATGTGAAAAACAGTAGGTTGTGTGAGCTCCCCTCAATCCAAGACATTACGGAGACCATGTTCTCGATTCCAATAGAAAGTTCACCTGGTCCGGATGGCTTCTCTTCGGGTTTTTACAAATGTTGCTGGGAGATTGTTGAAAAAGATATGGTAGAAGCTGTTTGGGACTTCTTTAGAGGTAGTGAGCTTCCTAGGTTCTATTCTTTGTTGTATGTAGTTCTAATTCCTAAGGTTTCGAATCCGACCAATTTTGATAAGTTCAGGCCAACTTTGCAATATTCAGCGGTCTATAAAGTTTGTTCCAAACTAATAGTGAGGAGATTGGCTGCTATTTTATCTCGAATGATTTCTCAGGAACAATGAGTTTTTATTCCAGGTAGAAGTATTCTGGAAAATATAAGTTTAACACAAGCAATGATACATAGCCTGAATCAAAATGTTCGAGGAGGGAATGTAATGATAAAAGTGGATTTTGCTAAAGCATATGATAGCATTGATTGAGAATTTCTATTATATGTGTTGGACGCTTTTGGGTTCTTGTCTCAATTTCGGGATCTTGTAAAGCAATGCGTCATGAATGCTTGGTATTTGGTTGTAATGAATGGAATGGTGAAGGGTTTCTATAAGGGTGGACGAGGTTACGACAAGAAGACCCTCTATCTCTGTATTTGTTTATTTTTGTGGAGGAAATGCTGTAAAACATTTTGAAGGATAATTTTCAATCTGGGGCTATTGGAAGATTCTCGCATCCGAGAGAGGCACCATTAGTTTCTCACCTTTTATATCCAGAATGACATGGTGATTTTTGTTAATGATGGGAAAAAATCCTTAAAGTCAATCATGGCATATTAAGATATCCCAATCACTTGCATGTCCTCGTGTTGTGCCAAACCCACCATAATTTCTCTCCAAGAAGAGACCACTTCATCATCCCCCTCTCTCTCTCTCTGCATAAAATTGCCTAGACCGTAGAAGACCTTACAAAGACCACTATCCCACATCTTTTTCAGACATCTTAATCGATCCACAAACAAGCCTAGAGGCAATAATAGGCTTGTTTTGTTTCATCCCAAATCCCTTAACTAGAAACAGTTTTTGTTATGGTTGCTGGAAAAGTAGTGTAATTTCTGTAGGCTTTTCAAAGGGCCTAGACCTCCAAATTGTAACTCTGAGATTATAGAAACTGCATTCATAAATTCATTACTGATAACTGCAAAGCATATATAAACATTACAGGTAGACGTGGTCTCCCATGACCCAGATTTACTCGACTTACAGGACCCTATTTGAATAACTACCCACAATGAACGTGCGCTTGACTCATAATAACAAATACTGGACGTGGCACATTACGTATGAACGTGGCCCATTACACATAACAAATATTGACTGAAGCAAACTAAACAATAAACACTACAAGAAACAAACTAACAATTGCAAGGCCCATTATCTACTGACCTGGCCCCTTTATCTTCAGACATCACTAAAGATTAGGGTTTCTTGTCTCAAGCAAAACACATTCCCTCTCTTTAGAAGACCTTGTCCTCAAGGTCAGGGAAACGCCGCTTGAGCTCTTCGTGGTCCTCCCAGGTCGCATCCTCCTCTGTCATTCCTTTCCACTGTACTAGCATTTCAACTCCTGCTCTTTTTCCTATTCGAATCAGTCTTTTGCATATAATTCTTTCAGATTCCGGTTCAAGGGTTCCCTCCATCGTGACTTTCGGTAGCTTAGTCAGTGGTCTTATGTGCTCTCCAATCGTCTTCTTAAGGCAAGAAATATGAAAAGTAGGGTAGATCTGAAACCCTTGTGGAAGATCTAGTTTGTACGCAACTTTCCCTATACGTTGAACCACTGTGAACGACCCATAATACCTTGGTGATAGCTTAAGATTTCTCCTCATGACGACGGACATCTGACGATAGGCCGAAGGTGCAGGTAAACTCTATCCCCAACTTGGAACTCTCTTTCAATCCGCTTATGATCGGCATACATCTTCATCCTTTCCTGTGCATCTTTTAAATTCTCTTGAACTAACTTGTAAATAAGTTCTCAGCTTCTAAGCTCCTCCTCTACGGCCTATACCCTTGTGGAACCCGGTTTGTACAGCAACATCCTTGGGGGTGGTTGTCCATATACTACCTTATATGGCGAAATCTTAGTTGAGGTATGCTCTGATGTGTTATAAGCATACTCAGCTAAGGTTAACCATTTGGCCCAGTCTCGTTGTCTGTCTCCCGAAAAGCAGCATAGGTAACCTTCTACCCCTTTATTCATTGCCTCTGTTTTGTCATCAATCTATGGGTGGTACGCTGAGCTGAGTAATAACTTTGTGCCATTGATTTTAAACAGTTCCTTCCAGAACTGGCTAGTAAATATGGGATCCTTGTCACTAACAATGATTAGTGGAAAACCATGTAACTTCAACACATTATCAAGAAATCCCATGCCACTGTGACTGCTGTGTATGGGTGAGTAAGAGACATGAAATGAATATATTTGCTCAATTTGTCTGTTACTACCATGATCACTGTACGCCCTCCTGAGGATGGTAACCCCTCAAAAAAATCCATGCTGATGTCTTGCTAGTTCTGGGTAGGGATTGGTAAAGGCTGGAGCAGGCCTGTTGGATGAATTGTTTCCACCTTATTCCTTTGGCATGTGTCACAAGCTCGGATAAAGGCTCGAACATCTCTTTTCATACCAGGCTAGTAAAACTCTTTTCTTATTCGAGCATATGTTTTGTATACCCCTGTGTGGCCCCCTAATGGATTGCTATAGAACTGCTGCAGGATCTCTTGCTGGAATGGCACCAAATTCCCAAGGTGTAGCCTGCCCTTGTAAAAGAGGAGGTCATTGTGAACTTGATACTGAGTTTGGTCCAAGATCCCCTGATGGTAGTTGCTCAACAGCTCCTGCAACTGGGGATCTTGAGGGTAAGCCTTTTTTAATTCCTCTGTCCACCTGGTTTGAATGATACTTATGGCTTGTAACTGTGACTGTTTGGCTTTATTTGTGTACAGGATGGGCTGTTTGTGGTCTATATGGGTGGAGGGGTTGGATTCTGGGTTGGTAGTTGGTTCTAGTTTTTCTGTATAAGGTAGCCTAGACAAGGCATCTGCTATTTTGTTGGTTTTCCCACTTTTAAACTCCATTAAGAAATCATAGCCTAACAGTTTGGATACCCCTTTTTGTTGGGCAGGGTACCCACCCTTTGCTCCAAGAGGTATTTCAAGACTTGTTGATCAGTGTGGACTTTGAAATGCTACCCCACCAAATAATGCCTCCACTTCCTTATGGCCATCACTAAGGCCAGTAGTTCCTTCTCATAAGTAGAGAACATGAGACTTCTACCCTTCAGCCCTTGACTTGGATAGGCAATTGGTCTACCTTCCTGCATTAACACAGCTCCCAATCCTTCACATGAGGCATCACATTCAACTACAAAAATTTTAGTAAAATCAGGTAATCTTAAAACTGGAGGACTAACCATAGCCCTTTTTAATCTGTCAAAGACTACTTGAGCCTTGTCAGACCATACAAAAGCATTTTTTCTGAGTAAAGCTGTTAAGGGTGCTGCTATGGCTCTATAACCTTGAACAAATTTTCTGTAATACCCTGTGAGACCCAAAAAACCCCTTAAGGCCTTCAAATTTTTGGGCAGAGGCCAACTTTGCATTGCTGTAATCTTGTGGGGGTCAGCTTTAACACCATTCTTTGAAATTATGTGGCCTAAATACCCCACCTCATTACAACCAAACACACACTTGGACTGCTTTGCGAACAACTGGTGAGACTTTAATGTTTCCAGCACAATCTGCAAATACTGTAAATGATCTTCTACTGACTTACTATAAATTAATATGTCATCAAAGAAAACCAAGACAAACCTTCTCAAATAAGGTCGAAATATTTCATTCATCAACCCTTAGAATGTAAAAGGGGCATTGGTGAGACCGAAGGGCATCACCAAAATTCATAGTGAACCTCATGGGTCCTAAAAGCTGTTTTGGGTATATCCCCTTCATTCATTCTGATTTGGTGGTAACCAGAGCGTAAATCCAATTTAGAAAATATTTCAACCCTAAAAAGTTCATCCAATAATTCATCAATGTTAGGGATAGGATACTTATATTTTACCGTATCTTGGTTAAGGGCACGATAATCTATACACATTCTCCAACTCTCATATGCCTTTCTGACCAGCAATACCGGGGAAGAATAGGGACTTTGACTTCCTCTTACAATTCCACTTTGTAACATTTCAGCCACTAGTCTCTCAATTTCTGCTTTTTGGTAATACGGATACCTATATGGTCGAACACAAGTTAGTTTTTCTCCTTCATGCAACACAATTTTATAGTCATGACTTCTTGGTGGAGGTAAGCCTTGGGGTTCTGCAAATACAGCTTCAAAATCCTTCACTATTTTAATCACTGCTGGTGGGCTCGTCTCTCTCATTGCCTTCATTTCTCCTCCAATTAAATGCAACCAAATCCCCTTTCTTGTTTCCTTTTGTAGCTTGGGAATATGTTCCTCTTCCTCTAAGGCTTCTCGGGGTGGAAACAACCCCTGTATTTTAAACTCACTACCCCTGAAATTGAACTGCATGGTTAAATCAATGAAATTCCATAAAATTGACCCGAGACCCCTTATACAATCAATTCCTAATACCATATCACATCCCCCTAAAGTCAACAAATAAAGATTAGCTTTAATCCTTAAATTTTGTAGTTGAATAGGAACTGCCCTACAGTAACCTTGGCAAGGAAGGCTATCTCCATTAGCTACTTTGACTGTCATTTGGCTTTCTCCCACTGACAGTTTGGATTTCCTTGCTACATATGGATCCATGAAGCTGTATGTACTTCCTGTATCAATCAAAATCAAAATATTGTGATGGTTAATATAACCTTCGACCCTCATAGTTTTAGGTGATATGGAACCTGCCATAGCATGCAGTGATATGCCAAGCAGTTCCCACATCTCTTTTACCTCTTTAACAGATTCCTCTGTCTGAATAATGGCCAGATTTCCTTCATTGGATTCAGCTGCCTCTTCTTCTTCCTCCTCTAACCCTTCCAACAGAAAAAGTTTGGGTTTACTACACTTGTGCCCTAAATGATATTTCTCATCACAATAGTAACAAAGTCCTTTTTCTCTTTGTTCTTGCATTTGGGTAAGGGTAACTTTTTTTATGGGAATAATAGGTTTTCTGTTTGGGTTGTAGGCAGGTGGAAAATTTCTTATTTCAGGTCTGGAAGGTGGGGTTGGTAATCTCATTAGAGGTGTAGGTGCAGAGAGTTTGGGAGTGTGGGTGTAAACTGACTATGGGTTCTACTCGGCATCCTTTTATTTCTCCTAGCCACTTCGTCTTCCTGCAACTTAGCTAAACCAAAAACAACAAAAATAGTGTTAGGTTTTAGCATAGTTACCATAATTTTTAGATCATCCCTTAGGCCACTAATAAAAGTGCTAATTCAAAAATCTTCAGTAATCACATTAATCTTGTTAGATAAAGCCTCAAACTTAGTTTGGTATTCCTCTATAGTAGAGGTTTGCCTAAGTTTGGTAAATGCCCCCACCGGATCCTTATAAGTGGAGGGTCCAAATCGCACCTTAAGTGCTGAAATGAATTCCTCCCATCCACCAATAGGCCCTGAGTCCATTAACCAACAATACCAAGAGAATGCCTTGCCTTCCATGTGAAAGAAAGCAATCTGCATTTTCTAGTCTTCAAGTGTCTTAAAGTAGGCAAAAAATTGTTGAGCCTTAAGAATCCATTCCATGGGCTCTGTCCCATCAAATTTGAGAAAATCCAATTTAAGAGTTCTAGCGTGAATCCCCCCATTCCCCTCAAACAAAGGATTTTGATTAAACTGACCTCTTGTATTAGAAGATCCCTCTCCCCTTGGAAGATTGTTACCTTATACTACCAAATGTTCATAACTGGTTGCCAGATTATTCAACTGTTGTAATACTGCTTCCAGCATGTGTTTGTGCTCGTTTTGTTCTTCTCGCAGGTGCACGGTTTCTCGCTTCAACATAGAGACTACTTCTGCCAGTTGCGCGTAGCATGTACCCTCAGCCATGGCGCAGGAACGCGGCTTTGATACCACTGTTATGTTTGCTGGAAAAGTAGTGTAATTTCTGTAGGCTCTTCGAGGGGCTTAGACCTCCAAATTGTAACTTTGAGATTATAGAAACTGCATTCATAAATTCATTACTTATAACTGCAAAGCATATATAAACATTACAGGTAGACGTGGTCTCCCATGACCCAGACTTACTCTACTTACAGGACCCTATTTGAATAACTACCCACAATGAACGTGCGCCTGACTCATAATAACAAATACTGGACGTGGCCCATTACGTATGAACGTGGCCCACTACACATAACAAATATTGACTGAAGCAAACTAAACAATAAACACTGCAAGAAACAAACTAACAACTGCAAGGCCCATTATCTACTGACCCGCCCCTTTATCTTCAGACATCCCTAAAGACTAGGGTTTCTTGTCTCATGCATAACAGTTTTCGAAAAGGGGTTATGTTGTTTGTGTAAATGTTCGACTCAATCAGTTGGAAACTGAACTGTAAATCTCTCAAACAATTGGTTCATCTACGATGGGGCTATCACATTTAAAAGAATCAAAAGATCTCCACCAACCAACCGACCACCAAATCAAAAACCAATCCAATACCAAAAGTGCTTGACAACTCTCTATCAGCCACACACAATACGTTACAAAGTGCAGACAAAATGAATAGAAAAAGCATTTGGATATGGCGATTTGTTCCATACTCATTTCTTCAACGACATTTTTAGATGCATCATCGGTACTAAGAAAGATATTTAGGATTGGTTTTTAACTATCCATGTGGAATTTGGTGACGATTGAAGGTTTGTTCAATGTGGCATGCCGTCTCTCGCTCTGATCTTTTATGGCACCGCCTCATTGGTCTTATTTGGGGCCGGACTCAACTCCTTTGTGACACATGGCACAACGAGTTCGTTTACTGGCATCGGATGGGCCAGAACTTCAGAATGCGCAGGTCATCGCACGCTACGCTCGAGTTCTTTGACCAGATTGAAGTGGATGACCCTAATGTCAACTCCTGCCAGTGTCTCACTCTCTCCGATCGCCACATCGCCTGTGGATTCGTCGACGGTACGGTCCGTGTCTTCGATCTTGATAGCTTGGCCCACACTCGCACTTTCATTACCCCATCCGGGAATATTTTGGGTCTGTTTTCACGGGCTGTGTCCAGTATTGTTATCGTCGATGGACATACGAGGCTCATCTACGCTACAATGGATGGGAATATCCATGTAGCGATCATCGGTGGTCCAGGTCCGATGGCAGTTGCTAACATGGTCTGGGCGGGTACTATGGTGGACAGGGGCGAAACTAGGATTTGGTGATTGGGGGGCGATTATCAAAATGTATCGTATGTAGGGATGAACAGTAACTGACATTTAAGATAAGAAAGTGTGTCACCGATATTTAATATTAACCATGTAAGGTTGTTATCTAGGGACAAACTAAATTATTAAAACCACCATTCTAAACCTCTCACTTGAGCTCCATCGAACTCAAGTGAAAGATAAAAGTTAAGATAGAAATAGCCATGTAAGATTTTTTGAAGTAAATGATGAAAATTAAGTAAACAAATATAAACTTTTTTGTTGAATCTAAAATTAAATATTGTAAAGTCTCTATAATATAGATAGAAATAGCTATGCGAGATTTGTTGCATTCACTTCTAATTGTTAACTTGATGGTAGTGTATATGTACTTACTAACAAAACTAATACAAACAAGCTAGCTAGTGGAAGACTTAAAAAAGAAAAGTGTAAATAAATAGAAAAAATGAGGTTGTAAATTTACTAAATAGCTTATAAAAGAGATCAAGATATTTTATTACCTCTTATAAGATATATAAAAAAAAAAAAGAATGTGAGATTTTATTAACGACAAAAAAATAGGTGTAATTATGAAAAAATTAAAAAACTAAAAGAAACCTAGACAATTAAGTATGAAATGAGATTTTTGAAAATTTTTGGAGGGGCAAATTATCATTATATTAGGAATCTTTGAAAAAACTATATACTAAAACATATTTTTGAAAACTTTTGGGGGGGCCAACCACCAATGTGGTTCCGCCCTTGATGGTTAGCGATAGGGCACTGGTGGACTTCACCGGTTGCGATCGATGGTGGGTAGGGCTCTACGCTGGCGCGTCGGGCCGGGCATTCCACATATGGGATGCTATCACCGAGGAGCTAGTTTTCGTGGGAAGGGCGTTGACCAACCCGGAAGCAGTATTGGGTTGCCGCATGTTGACGGAGGTGAAGGATGTCGTGGGCTGGGTCCGAGTTACGAGTCAGGAATCTGCTGTGGCGTGCACAAGTTCGAGGGTGATTGTTTTCGGCCTGAGGATCCAAGGAATGGTGTTGAGGGATCAAGAGTACAGAAGAGGCCTAGTGGTGACATTGGTGGATGTAAGCGAGGAGGCATTCGTAAGTGTGGACAAACGTGGTGTGGGTAGAGTGTGGAGAGTGGGAACGATGGAGGAGGTGTGTAGGTTTATCGTGAGGGGGCATGGTGGGGTGCATGAACAGGGGGTATGCGCTAATGTGCTCAAGGGTGTGATAAGAGTGTGGGAGGTAGTGAACGGTGAGCTCCGGTACAATTTTAGAGAGAGAATAGGAGAGGTGAATGCTATGGTGGCAAACGAAAGGCACGTGGCGGCATCATCAAGGGACTCAAGAATACACATATGGGATTTTGGTGCACAATAGTTGGGGAATCCTTTATTTCTTTATTGGAAAATGATACCCTTACTACGTTGTACTACCGGCCTACTACCCGTTTATTTTTTTTAATTTATTTTGCCTTAGCAGTGCTGCACGCTCACTACACTTCAAAATTTGCTGTCAATTTTATCAGTTCTAACTTCTGACCACACATTTTCGGTAAGATTTGACATAAATAAATGTGCTTAAACTCTTTTTTTTTTCTTTTGTGCTAACTGCTACGTCCACAGTTAAGTATAATTGTCTTTTTTTTTATTATTATTTTTTTATTTTTTACATTTTTAAATATTTAAAAAGATAAATAAGAAAATCACAATATTATTAAAAAAAATACTTTCTTAATAATTAAGTACCAAAAAAAAAAAAATTCCAATAGTAACATCGAGTTGTAAAAATCAGTGGTGAGAGTATCATTTTTTTAAAATTTAGGCGACACTACAGCTACCGTTGGTTCTCACTAGTTATTTTGGTATTTTTTTAACACTTTTAAATATATATATTTTTTAAAAATAATTTCACAACATTATTAAAAAATAGTTCTTTAATCTTGAAGTAAAAATAAAAATAAAAAAAATGCAAGCGGTAGCGGGAAGATTAGCATTATCATTTTCCTAATATAAGACTGGACATGCTCACTAGAATAAATTTTACATTTTATTTTAGTTATATTTTTAAATATTTTTAAAGAAAAAAAAATATCAATACATTAAAATTTACTTCTTTAATTATTAAATAAATAAATTTAAAATTAAAATTAAATAGATGAACGGTGAAAATGAGAAATTAAACTCGTGGGCTACCATTTTGTTTTGATATTGATATAAAGGAATTTCATATTTTTTTGTGTCAGAAGCTGAGACTTTTATTTGAGCTTCGGTCAAATCTTTGACAGAGTCAGAATGTGATCTGAGCAGTGAGCAGATGAAATGGGCTTATGAAGTCTGACCTGCAGAGGTAAAAAATTAAAAAAATAAATTAGTAGTAGACAGGTAGTATACCGTTGTAAGGGTATCACTGCCCTTTTTATTATACATATGGATGGAATGGGAGGACTGTAGGGTGAGGAACTTAGAAAAGAAGAGAAGAGAGTAGTATGGTTGTATTGACTTGAGATATTGGCAAATTGTGGATGGGCGTGGGATATACGCACACGCTATTTTGGGGTACTTTCTAGGTTTAAATGGTTTTGCTGGATTGTGCTGGTACTTTTTTAGGTTGAGAAATGCTGTGGATTTGAATTTGAATCTCAAATTTGTGTCTCGAATGTGACTTTTTCTTTTTATTTTTTTATTTAATGATTAAGAAAATATTTTTTTATTGATGTTGTGAATTTTTTATTTTTTTTAAAAGTTTTTATGATGATTAAAAAAATACATGAAAAACAAAGAAAAGAAAAATAAAAAAATTACTTTTACCTATTCGGTGGGTTTTCGGTCTACATCTCTCGGAAGATATAGCAGGACTCTTTTAGGTTTAAATGATGCTGACCCATACCAAAAAAAAAAAAAAAGAAAAAAAAAAGGCGGGGCTTTTTATTCTTTCTTTGTGGTATAGTTTTGAACTTGTCCGTAGGTTGGATGCAGCAGCTTCTTGGCTCTCTCTCTCTCTCTCTTGTAGCTTTCTTTGTACTTTGTATGACTTTCTATTTTATTTGGGTAATTCTATTTTTAATCATTTGAGAAAAAATGCCAAGTTCTTTTTGGTAGCGTGGGTTCTCCATGATATTTGCACGACTTTTTTTTGTTCCTTTTACTCGTGTTTGGCAGCTGTTTTTTTTTCCTATTTTTCTATTTCCCTCGAGTTTACCGAAGTTTCTTAAAATTGGCAAACATCCTTTGACCAACAGATAACGAATTTAATTAAAGTCTAGAAATCCATAAAAAAAAAAAAAAGTATTTGGATATAGAGAACATTGTTTGGTAAAGTCCCCACCTTGACTTTCGAGTTGCTATGTCCATTTTTATATGGAGAAGATGATCTACCTGTACAAAGAATTAAGATTACCTGTATCGACAACTGAAATCTGAGTTTAGAGCTCTTGCAATCCAGTTCGTTTAACTGCTCAATGGAAAGTTGAATATTTTAAAAGAAGAGTAAATCTAGGGAGCAGTTGCTGTAGCATTGCACACATTACACGCTCTATATGGCTGCTTCTTCTTTTTTTCTTTTTTTCTTTTTTTATAATGCACAAAACATGCTTTTTGTTGGTTGGTAGTGTTTAAATCTAGAAACTGGGAGCAGAAGTCATGATTTCCTGCAGATCCCTCCATCTCTAAGAAGGAAGTAGTGTATTGGAAACAAATTGGATGGAAAATGACCTTGTCTCTACCTGTGTGTCGATTAGAAGCTAGAAGATTTGAGCACCTCCATGAAAATGCAAAATATTCAAAGATCATAAACTTGACATACCTTGAGAAGTTAACCAGTGCTCAAAACCATGAAGACCAACATCCTCAAATCAACAAGGAAACAATTATTTTGACCTCTGAACCGAAAACTCGGGGGTATTGAACTGTCTGAAAGATTTAGTTAGAATACACAAATAAATGAATTGTGAGTAATCTTCTTAAACATATCAGGAGTCGATATTACTTTATATAAAGGTTATAACAGATGAGTTTGTTACATGAGATTGAGATCAGATAAACTAGATTACAGTAAGATATTTGAATACAAAAGTTTGTTGAGGGATTCTCGCTATTTGAGTTGATCTTGTTGTTGGTTAGCTTCGGGATTCTGCTGTTGAGCAGTTGCAGAAGTAGATTCGACATAATCCTTAACACCCCTTCAAGTGCAACGGGGAGGCACACACGTTGAGCTTGGAACAGAGCAGTTGAAAACGTGAGGACACAATAGGTTTGGTTAGAACATCGGCCAACTGGTCCTGAGTGGCGATGAAGGAAACTATCAAAGCTTTGGCTGCAACTTTGTCGCGAACAAAGTGAAAATCTATCTCCACATGTTAGGTCTTGGCATGAAACACTGGATTGGCTGACATGTATGTTGCACCTATGTTGTCACACCAAAGAATTGGAGCCCTTGGGAGTGTAACTCGTAGATCATGAAGCAGATACTGGATCCATTGTAGTTCGGTAGCAGTGTTGGCGAGTGCCTTGTATTTGGCTTCGGTGCTTGATCGAGACACTGTTGGATGTTTGCGAGAGCTCCAAGAGATTAAATTCTTGCCAAGAAAAATACAATATGCACCTGTAGATCGACGCCCATCAGGACAACTAGCCCAATCCGCATCGGGAAAGGCTTCTAGGTGCTGAGTTGATGACTTAGTGATGAGAAGTCCATGAGATAATGTATGCTTGAGGTACCGTAGTATGAGCTTCACGGCTTGCCAGTGCAACTTAGTTGGACGATGCATAAATTGACACACACGGTTAACAGCAAATGATCACTATCATAAGCTGATAAAGAATGAGACAAAGTCATAGGGGATGATATCGGCTTAGCTTCAAGCATCTTTGTTGTTCATAGTAAGTCAAGTATATATCGCTGTTGAGACAAAAGAAGGCCCTCTGATAGTCGTTGCACCTCAACGCCGAGAAAGAAATTAAGATCACCAAGATCTTTAACGGCAAAATCATTCCGCAAAAGTGTAAGGAGCTCATCTATAGCAGTTGAAACCAAAGAGGTTATGATTATATCATCAACATGAGATAGAATATTTCCTAATAGGGAAGATATAAGGGTACTGAGAATGATATGGTCTTGTTGACTCCATAAATAAAATGCTGGATTTGGGATGGTGGCAACAACACTTGAGGTGGGTGTGGGGTTGGGTATGGTTGTAGGTGGAGGAGGGTTGGTGCCATCAACAAAGCCATAGACATGCTGGCCACGTAGATAAGGTTTAACTTGAGCATGTCAGAGGAGGAAGTTTTCATGGGTTAATTTAATGGTGAATGTTGGTAAGGCTAGTGATGGGAGCAGAAGTGGAGTTCAGGAATGGTTGTGGGTGGGTTTCAGTAGAGGATGGTGGGGAGGATATGGGATTGTCCATTTGAAAACAGAGAAGGAAGATGCAAGTCTTGGTGGCTGTTGATACCAAGTTAGAATACACAAGTAAATGAATTGTGAGTAATCTCCTTAAACATATTAGGAGTCGATATTGCTTTATATAAAGATTATAACAGATGAGTTTGTTACATGAGATTGAGATCAGATAATCTAAATTAAAGTAAGATATTTGAATACAAAAGTTTGTTGAGGGATTTTCGCTATTTGGATTGATCTTGTTGTTGGTCAGCTTCGGGATTCTGCTGTTGAGTAGTTGCAGAGGTAGATTCGACATAATCCTAAACAGATTTCGATATCTCAGCTAGCAAAGCAATAAAACAAGGAGAACCTAGAAACGCCAAAGAGAAATAACAACCAAAAGCAAAGATAGTGAGTCGAGGGAGCTATTATAGTGTGGAATTGATATCTAGCTTTACTCCTAACATGCATAGATCCACTAATTTGGGCAGTCAGTTTCCTAGTCGGTCGAAGGCTGCATATATATTACCCATTTTAAGATCATGTAATTCAGATTGTCCTTTTCTAAGATTGGTAGTTTGTGTAGTGTAGTTCTTATGGAATAGGGCAAATGTATTCTTTTGTAAGTTGTCATAGTTCTAGTTTTTGTACTCTCATGATTTAAATTATGAGCGAGAAATGATGTGTACAAGTTCTAGATAGACAAGTTTCGCATAAGTCTTTATAAAAAAAGTGGATCCCATGCTGAAAATAAAAAAATAAAAAAATTATTTATTAGTGAGACCCATTTTTTTACAAATGACTTGCATGGACCTTGTCTATTGGAAGTTTGTATCTAGCTAGCATTACTCATCATCCTTCAAACGATTTCGTATACAACAAGACCTCACCACGGGAGGATCCCTATTCCTGGTCAGTTTCTTGAACACCATGCTGCAAGTTACATGCATGCATGTTCACCTTCATCACCTTCCTTCTTCCACAATGATAATTACTCGTATGTTCTAAACTATGGCGGCTTAAATTCAACTTAAGGGAGCACTTGCAACTTTCTACCATCTAGGTCCCTCGTGTCCAAGCAGTTTCCAGAAGGTAGAATGCTATTATGGTCATGACGTTCAAAGAGAAAAAGCCACCTCCGATCGCTCCCTCTATCCTTTTTTATTCAACACAAACAAAATTACTCTTAAGCTATTCCACATGCACGCTATTCTTTGGAGTGGATTATGGAGCCACATGTTGTAAGTACCTTGTGGCCACGATACATGATCTCCCTAGCTAGCTACTCAAAAGAAGGGGATTAAATGTTGATCAAGAAGGAAGCTGTTTTATATATATATATATAAATATATATATATTTATAGTTTAATCTCAAAAGAAGCCGCAATTATGGGGTAAATAAACTAAGGGCGGCATTGACAATACAACTTTGTGTATATCTGCATGTCGGATATGTACTGATATTCGGTAAAAATTGTGATCAATCCTTATTGTCATTATCACCACGCAGCCGGATCTTAACTAAAAATACCCTGCCGTTTTTTAAAATGCTAATAATTTAGCATGCGATGCTAACTGATTGTTTGCATGTGATTCTCTGATATTATTCAAAAGGGCGCGGCGATAGTCACAATAACAAATAATATTTCCTTTTTCCTCTCCCTGTCTTTTAGTGCCTGAGCATTCAACAAAAGTGCCAATCAACCGTGTGGTCTCTACAATTTTTACATTGGAAGAAGGCCTCTTTCTCTTAGACCTACTGAAAACGCCAAAATTATAATCCAAGTGAGACCTCGTGACGATGAAAATTATATTATGCTTCGAGGATGATAATGTATTTAGAGCACTTAATTCGTAATTTCTTTTAATTCTATGCTTCAGCTTCTTTCTTTATATTTAATTTTTACGATTAAACTCCACAATCAAATTATTATAAACAAAATTGATAATTAATAATTTTTTCCTGTAATAATATTATTGCACGGTACACGACTAGTACTAATTATAAATTATAAAAAGGGAATCAAGAGTTATCTTGATTCTACGATGCATGACACTTTCCGACACTACTGTTTGCATGTGTAATTCAAAACCAACTACCTAGTAAAAACAATCGCATATCTACTAGCATTATAAATTTTGAAGATAAGGAGTTTGGAATGCATACAAGTCAACAACCCTAATGGCTATTGTACGAGCCTCTCGAATGTCCATAATGATCCCACTGCCCTCTTCTTGGTCACTCTTAATTCCTAGTCTTCTTTTCTTCCTCGTACTACTGATCATATTTTGGAAGAGGTGGAAAGCCCGAGGTCCAATCCTCAAGTTGCCGCCAGGGCCGAGGAAGCTTCCCTTCATAGGAAACTTGCATCAATTGATTGGCTCAGGCTCACTGCCACACCATTCTTTGAGAAATTTAGCCAAGAAATATGGGCCTGTTTTCCACATGAAGATGGGTGAGCTTTCCACTGTAATCATCTCATCACCAAAAGCAGCTAGGGAGGTGTTGATGACACATGATCTCAGTTTCGCACAAAGGCCTACCTTTCTTGCTGCTGACATTTTCCCAAATGCTCGTTCAGGTCTTTTTTCCTGTCCCTTTAACGATTACTATAAACAAATAAGAAAAATTTGTACCCAAGAACTCCTAGGTGCTCAGCGTGTCCAATCCTTTTGGTCAGTAAGAGAAGATGAGGTATCAAATCTTATTGAATCCATTTCCTTGTCCCAGGGACTACCCTTTAATCTCAGCAAGGGTTTATTGTCTTTGGCAAATAATACAATTTCTAGGACAGCCTTTGGAGAAAAGAGCACAAGTCAAGATGAATTCGTACAATTGGTCAAGGAGATGATGACGCTTAGTCAAGGCATTAATGTTCCCGAATTTTTCCCTTCAGTTAAATTTCTCAGTTTCTTCACTGGGATGACGCGTGTCTTGGAGAGATTATTCCGACAGATTGACAAAATTCTACAGGATATGATCGACGATCATAAGAAGGAAATGATGCGCAACGATTTCCCACACAAGGAAGATCTCGTTCATGCGTTTCTAAAACTTCAGAAGTCCATGGATATCACAACCGCGCAAATTAAAGCTGTCAGTTTGGTATGGTTTTCAATCTTAATGGCATACAAACTAGAATATATAATAAGTTTACGTTCATCACGGTGGTCTATATAACACAATGTTCAATCTTTTTCAGGACCTCTATATTGGAGCGGGTGCGAGTACAGCAATCACCTTAGAATGGGCAATATCTGAGCTGCTAAAACACCCAAGAGTAATGGAGAAGGCACAGGCTGAAGTGCGGCAAATCCTGAGAGGAAAGGGGAAACTGGAAGAGACTGACATCCAGAAGCTAGATTACGTGAAATCAGTCATCAAAGAGACTTTAAGACTACATCCCCCTGTGCCCTTACTCATAAGAGAGTGCAGGGAAAGATGCAAAGTAGGTGAATACGACATACCAGTTAAAATGAAAACTATCGTGAATGCGTGGGCAATAGGAAGAGATCCAGAATGTTGGATCAATGCCGATAACTTCCAGCCGGAGAGGTTTCTTGGTTCTTCTATTGATTTTAAAGGAACCGACTTTGAATATATTCCATTCGGAGCTGGGAGGCGGATATGTCCTGGCCTACCATTTGGTGCTGCAACTCTTGAGACTGCACTTACGCAACTGCTGTACAACTTCGATTGGGAACTTCCAAATGGGATGAAACCAGAAGAACTTGACATGACCGAGGCTGATGGTACGACCAGTAGGAGAAGGAATGATTTGTATGTGATTGCCACCCGCCGTACTCCTTTTCTTACTTGAGACGACGTAGCCTTACTTGAGACGACATAGCCAAGGCTTCTAAAAGTTTGACTGAGTTTGAAGTGAGTGTTCATTAATTAATGTGGTTGGAACATGCATGCATGGTTGTTTAGTGGTATGGTACGTTTTAATTAATTCATGAGTGTGGCTTATTTGAATGTTATTTCCCATTTTAAATGCAAGTCAAGTGATCAAATAAACTTAAAATCATTTTCTGACAGATCCCAACANCGCCGTACTCCTTTTCTTACTTGATACGACGTAGTCTTACTTGAGACGACATAGCCAAGGCTTCTAAAAGTTTGACTGAGTTTGAAGTGAGTGTTCATTAATTAATGTGGTTGGAACATGCATGCATGGTTGTTTAGTGGTATGGTACGTTTTAATTAATTCATGAGTGTGGCTTATTTGAATGTTATTTCCCATTTTAAATGCAAGTCAAGTGATCAAATAAACTTAAAATCATTTTCTGACAGATCCCAACATGGCACCATTATATAATTAAGAATTTAGCAATTAATAATTAGGAAGGTAACATAAATGTAGGCCATTATATATAATTATCTCTTTTGCGCATGATTTTCAGATCAGGCCATTATTTCATGTATACATATAAATATATATCTACTTATATATAAAGTGCGAATAGTTTATGAACAGTAATTTGTCTAACATTTTTCCTTCTTATTTTACCCCTTATTTTATTCTTATATTTCGGTTTTACCCCTGATGTTTTTCCCGTCGTGCCCCTGGTTTCTCCCCCGCGCGAGCCCCTCCTTTCCTCTCCCCCGTCCGTTTCTTCGTCTACTGCCATGCGCCTCCCAAAGCTGCCGTGGCCGACACCACCTCGGCCATTCTCTTTGTCTTCGGCCGGCGTCCCTCTCCATCAAATTTCAGACCCTCTTGTGCCGCCGTTAACCACCACGATGGAATCCAAGCCTCAGCCCGTCGGTTTCTTCGTCCCCTCTAGTGCGCCGCCGCATGCCGGCGGCGTGGCCAACACCACCCGGCCCATTCTCTTTGCCATCGTCTGGCGACCCTCCCCTTCCAATCTCAGCCCCTCTCCTACCGTCAGCCGCCGCGAGTGGCTTAAACCACCGGCTGTGCGAATTGGGTATAACACTGTTCAATAAATTTTTTCCTATTTTGCCCCGGACTTTATAGAAACAGTATTAATCCATCTCATTTCATCTCATTATTATAAAAAAGTATTTTTAATGATATTGTGAATTTTTTTTTAATGTTTAAACATATTAAAAATTGAATAAAAAGTCAAAAAAGTAAATTTTTTTGTACGTATCGAAACCTATTTCTTAGGTTTTAGATGTGAAAAATGAGTAATGTTACAAATTGATTTGAGCTTTACAATTGGATTATAGTATTTTTTTTTCCAAATTGATACGAAGTCTTCATAAAATTTTAATAAAAAACTAAAATCTTGAAAATTAAACTTTAATGTTGTGCAACATTTTATTTTCTTTAATTTTGAATTATGTAAATATCGAATTGAGTTGTTACATTTTAGTATAAATCTAATTTTTTCATTTTATTAATGACTTTTGTTTAATAATTTATTAAGAAATAAACTTAAATATTTTTTTTCATTTTCGGATAAATTGAATAGTTTATTAATTATTCTGAAATTAATTACATTATTTGAGATATATCTACAGTTTCTAATGTACTATAGTTTGTTTAATTTTTTTTAAATGTAAAGGATGAGACTTTATAAAATATATGATTAAATTATTTAATACTTACTTGTAGTTTTGAATTTTAAAATTAACACAGTATATATTTATTTTGAAAATAACAAATATACAACATACGCATCCAACTATAACTATTAAGAGTAATAATAGTAGATTACTTAGTATAATTAAAAATTTTCATAAGGAAATAAATTATAACTTCTTAATAATTTAAAAATATAATATGTCATTATTACTATTTTATTTAGCCAAATGTGAAAATGTTAAATAAATTAATGTTTTTCATTGTTATTATTTTTTATAGTGCTTATGTTTTAATAATATTAAAAAATGTTATGAAAACTTTTAAAATAAATTAAGATGATCTGGTTTATATTCTTATACTAAAAGCTAAACTGCCTTTGGAGTAACGCAATGATTTAACATTATTTGTAGTGCTGAATAATATGGTATAGAATATGTTAATATATATTAGAACATTTTTAATTTTTTTCATTCTCTGAAAATTTATATAATGTTGGAATTTTTCTTTTACATATTTATGAATAAATGTTAAATAATTACTAACAAATTATCTTCTCATAAAGAAGATAAAATTAAAAAAAAAATCAATAATCTTTCAGTATAATCTGTAATTTAAAAACATTTTCTTCCATAACCATGTGAATTCACCCTTTTTTTTTTTATATAGAAACCTAACAAAATTATTGTTAACATTAATTTTAATTTTCAAATTGTAATAAACATCTTTTTTTATTTTTTTATTTAAATATGTTCTTTATGCTTTTGATATATATAGGCACAGTATGAATATAAGTAGATAGAGCATGTTAACTTTTTGTTTTAATTATGTTTCATCATTTTATAATTCGTAATAACGTTTTAGTATTAATATTTTTATTATTAATTTAAGTTTTTATTAAAATTTTCTTATTAAAATTTTCAGTTATATAACTAAATAAAACACTAAGTTATATGGATCTATCATTTCTGTTAAATTTATATTAAGTTTATTTCAAGTTATGTAAATCCATGATTTGTTTTAATTTTGTTTAAAAAAATTTCCTCACTTTCTCATTTCTCATTTGCTATCAATTTTTCGTTTTTATATATTTGTAAGGATCGGATCTTAGAGTTGTTTTTCTTTTCTAAGGATTGGACCTTAGAAAAACAAGTGAAGCTCGAGCTCTTTTGATGGACCAAAAAAAAAAAAAAAAAACAAAAGAGAGAAGGGAGGAAAAAAGACAATGAATTATGATTTTTGTGAAACAGTATTTTGATTGTCTCTGTGTTTTGAAAAATGATTTTTTGTGAAATATCTGTACATATACACTTTAAAAATATATGTACATAGTTGTGACTTGGTTTTTATAAGTCGTTGTAATATAGTTATAAATATTAAGCAGATTGTGTATATAATATGTGTTGTAAAGAAGAAATTTTTTTTGAATAACTGTTTTAAAATTCATTTTCAAAACTTTCAATCATTGTAATATATAGATACAAAGTATTTATGTGTAGTTATAAATTTGTTTTTGAAAATTTCTAAGTTATACTTATGGATATTTTGCAGATAACAAATGTGATTTTTTTATGATTAGGGACAAAATATTAAAATATAGATGAAATTCTATTCCGTTGTAGTTAAATTCGAGATTTGTAAAGATTTAAATTCTCATTTTTTGGCTCATTGTGGATTTACAGGTAGCCATGAAAAATCTACTTTATTATCATATAAATAAATTTATCGGATATTACTATCTATTACGTTTCATAACTATATTTTTTAATATGTTTTTTCTTATTACATGTTTTTACTAATAAAATCTATTTCTAGGATGTTTCTGCAACTAGGCATACGTGCATTAGCACGTTATGCCTTACTAGTATATCTATAAAACTTCCCCACGGAAACCTTCAACGTTTTAAAGAAAATCAACGCTCGTGTTGATAAATCTTGCATTTGAACATGGTTGGAAACTGGTCCTGATCGATTATGGCCATGGATTGGTAATAGCTAGGCTTGTTATTGGACTAGCTACTGCACGTAATCACTATAAGAAATTTGACTTTTAGGGATGAAATTTGTTAAAGATAAATTAAATTTTGTTCCTAAAAATAATTATTGGAGATAATTTTGTCTCAAAAAATGCCTGAATTACTAAATTCGTTCGAACGGATAAATATCCATTTGAAAAATATATTTTTTGACGAATAAAATCGTCTCAAAAAAGAAAAACCGTTCGAATGGAACAAAATATATTCGAATAGGGAATTAATGTCTATTTGAACAGTATACAATCTGTTTGAATAATAATCTTGATGGGAAATTAATTTATTTTTCCCAAAAAAAGTTAATAACCGTTCAAACTTAAATTTATTTGTTCAAACGGATGAGATTTGTTGAGAAAATGTGGCGGCAATGTTGGTTTACCATTCGATCAAAACAAATATCGTTCAAACTAGATAGACACCATATTTATTCATTCGAACAACTAATTTAGTTGAAAATTATATAAAAATTATTTATCATCATTAATTTGTGCATATATTTTTTCCATTAAAGTATAATATATTTTTTCCATTAAATTTGTGTAGTATATAAATTAAACTTAATTAAACAATTCAGACTTTTTAATTCTAACTCATTAATTTCGTATTATTTTGTAGAGCCCAAACTAAGATGATCTTTGGGTCTTTTGTGGCCCATTAACAGCCTCTGCTCAATTCTCTAGGGCTTCGACGCGCACATCCTTGATCCTCCCGTCCCTCTTGGAAAATTCTACTCCTAGGTTTTTAACACACTGGCAACAGTTCTATGCCGACAAAGTGAAATGTGAACCCATCACTCGACGACGACTTCCTTACGCGACACCAATTTCCTCAAACTGCACCAATCTATCACTTGACGACGACGACGACGAAGGCTACTTCTTCAGTCTGGAGTAATCTGGGTACAAAGCTCCTTTTTTAATTTTATTTTCATACTTATTGAATTGTCTCCTTTCTTCAACGGAAACCATGCCCTTAGAGAGACAATGTGAGGCTTTCGAATGTATTCCTAGGGCTCGATGGAAACCACCTCTTCACGGTCGACAGCGGCCAGCTCGACGGAAACTCTGTTCAGAGGCTTCCGATTCTCTTCACGTTCCACGGAAACCAGCTTTGGAATCTTCACCTAGGGTTTCTCTCTCACCACGCTATCTCTCTCTCTTAGCTTGTCTCTTTTTTTTTTGGTCTGAAATCAGGCCTGTGATTATGAAGGCCAATGGTGATGTGATTCGAGCTGGTTTTTGTTTGGGTCTGTGATAATGAAGTTTTGGTAGATTATTATGAATTGGGCTGTGTGTTAGAGCTGGTTTGTGAAAAAATCCTAGTCCATAGTGTTGATGCTCTGGTTTTGTGTTGAAAGCCAATGAAAGAAAACATAGTGTTGATGCTCTGGTTTTGCATTGAAAGCCAACGGTGATGTGATTTAGAGCTGGTTTTTGTTTGGGTCTGTTATTATGAATTGATTCTGTGATTATTATGAATTGGGGCTGTGTTTTAGAGCTTGTTTGTGAAAAAATCCAAGTCCATGGTGTTGATGCTCTGGTTTTGTGTTGAAAGCCAATGGTGATGTGATTTAGAGCTGGTTTTTGTTTGGTTTCGTGATTATGAATTTTTGGTAGATTATTATGATTTGGGTCTGTGATTATTATGAATTGGGTCTGTGATTATTATGAATTGGGCTGTGTGTTAGAGCTGGTTTGTGAAAAAATCCTAGTCCATAGTGTTGATGCTCTGGTTTTGTGTTGAAAGCCAATGAAAGAAAACATAGTGTTGATGCTCTGGTTTTGCATTGAAAGCCAACGGTGATGTGATTTAGAGCTGGTTTTTGTTTGGGTCTGTTATTATGAATTGATTCTGTGATTATTATGAATTGGGGCTGTGTTTTAGAGCTTGTTTGTGAAAAAATCCAAGTCCATGGTGTTGATGCTCTGGTTTTGTGTTGAAAGCCAATGGTGATGTGATTTAGAGCTGGTTTTTGTTTGGTTTCGTGATTATGAATTTTTGGTAGATTATTATGATTTGGGTCTGTGATTATTATGAATTGGGTCTGTGATTATTATGAATTGGGCTGTGTGTTAGAGCTGGTTTGTGAAAAAATCCTAGTCCATAGTGTTGATGCTCTGGCTTTGTGTTGAAAGCCAATGAAAGAAAACATAGTGTTGATGCTCTGGTTTTGCATTGAAAGCCAACGGTGATGTGATTTAGAGCTGGTTTTTGTTTGGGTCTGTGATTATGAATTGATTCTGTGATTATTATGAATTGGGGCTGTGTTTTAGAGCTTGTTTGTGAAAAAATCCAAGTCCATGGTGTTGATGCTCTGGTTTTGTGCTGAAAGCCAATGGTGATATGATTTAGAGCTGGTTTTTGTTTGGTTTCGTGATTATGAATTTTTGGTAGATTATTATGATTTGGGTCTGTGATTGTTATGAATTGGGGCTGTGTTTTAGAGCTGGTTTGTGAAAAAATCCAATTCTATAGTGTTGATGCTCTGGTTTTGTCTTGAAAGGGAGTGAATTTTATGATACTCTGGATAAGACTGTGACTCGATATGCATACATTTACCAATGGAACAGCAAACCATGCATTGCATTTTGTCTAAAAAAGCTACATTGCTACGCTACTTCATTATTTGTACAGATATATATTGTTTGCTGCTTCATAATTGTTCAGATATATATTGTGTGCTGAGCATTACCCAATTATTATTTTCCCCATTTCCCTTTTAGAGGCTATTGTTAAAGATGTCTACAACTGGCTCAATTGTAGCTAGCTATGAAAGAGGTGTGTGTACCACTTATAAATATAGCTATACTCCAAGTCTTAACCTAGGAGGAACAAAGAACTCTCTTTTTCCCCCTCTATATTCATCTATTAAAGCTCAAAAAATTGATCACATAAACTCAAAATTTCAGGAGTGTTTCTTACGCTTCACTTTTCTTCCTACTATTTTTGGCTCAATATGATACCAATTGATAAGAAAACTCTATTTTCCACAATCTGACTCATCAATCCAACACCACAACTATTTTATCATAATGAAGCTTCATTATCACACCAATAAGACAAAAGGCATTGCATGGTTTTCAGTTCCATTGGTGAATGTCTGCATAGTGTTGTCAATTTACTGGAAAAATCCGAATAGCATATTTTATGGAAAAATCCCATCCCCTATAGATAGATAGATAGATAGATAAATGGATTGACAGACAACTCTATGCAAACAAAAGGTATGCTTGTTTGCAGAAAGGAAGGAAGAGGGCGAACGAATGGGGCTTCTGTTCGATAAAGGATTTCATGCGTTGGGTGGGTTCCTGTTCGAGAAAGGGAGAAGTAGCTCTGTATCAATTTTTTTTTTTTTTTAAATCCTTGTCAGCTGGGAGTGCAGTGTGCTCTACTTAAGGGTGCTTCCCTGTAGCAGAATTGTAATTTTTATAATATTATTATTTTTAGATGGTTGGTTCTTAGTCTTGACTATTATTGATGGGTTTGATATGCAGGCCTGTGATTGACTTTGCTTTTCCTGTGATTGACTTTGCTTTTCCTGTGCTTGATCATTGTATATAGTTATATACATTGAATAAGCCAGCTGAACGATATGGATAGATCTTCCAAAATGGCTCTTGGGTGGCTGAAACAGCGTAAAGGAAGAATTCACGGGGTATCTTGTAGAGGCAATCGAATCAGCTTCGGCAAATTTGCTCTTCAGGCACTTGAACCGGCGCTGATCTCATCCAAACAAATAGAAGCAGGGCGGCGAGCAATTACCCGAAATTTGCAGCGGAGCGGAAAAATATGGACTCGAGTGTTTGCAGACAAGCCGGTAACAGCAAAACCCGCGGAAACACGCATGGGTAGAGGGAAAGGAGCCACCCAATATTGGGCAGCCGTGGTCAAACCGGGGAGAATACTTTATGAAATCGGCGGAGTGGTAGAAAATATAGCCAGAAAGGCAATTTCAGTGGCCGCATCAAAAATGCCCATACGAACAAAATTCATCACCGGCTCTAGTGAGTTTTCCTTCATCATACAATTTATGTTTGTGAAGCTTTTTGCGTTATTTGACTCGTTTTGCGTGTGAAAATGGGATTGGGACTGCATGTTACTTGATTTGATTTTTGGCAGGTACTCCGTCGAAGGGAGAAAATTAACAAGTTTTCCCTTATCAGAAAGGATAATGGTGATTGCAGGGATCATCCTTCTAAATGCTGAGTATGCAGGAATCAGCTTTGTTTTTGTGCCTAAAAGCTTCATTATGAGAATACTTTTGAATTGTGTATTTGAATCAATCTCTAGATTCATGGAGCATTGTACTCTTTGTGGAATTAGTCTTGCTAAGCAATCCATGGGTGGAATAATTTTTGGCATGAATATCTCAGAATCTTAAATTAGTTTGATATACATATTATCTTAGTTTTACTCAATCTGAGCGCCTTTTGGCATAGAAAAAGGACAAAAAGTTGTGTTCTTTCGTGATTTACATTTATGATAAAAAAAAAAGGTTATGGAGCCGTGATGATGGCGGTGGTGAGATTTGTTTTTCTTCAGTTTTTGTTCTTCTCATATATTGGATTCGGTATACTCTGAATATTTGTGAACTTGTATCGATGGAAGTTTCATCCTTCAGGGAATACAGTCCTTCTCATATGTTTGTTTATTGGGCTGGCTGGTTTCAGCTCACATAATTGATAAAAGAGCTTTCATTATTCAGCTTGATCTGTATTTACTATTTGATCAACTCATCCCGAGTTCGAATGAAACTATATTTTGCATTTATGGTGGCGATTACATCACTTTTGGGCTATAGGTAAGGAAGAAAAATTGTTTCGATTTTCCCAATCCCAATGAATATCCAATATCTACTTAATGAGTAAATCTTAGGTAGTAGTATCATGCACCCACAGGCAGCATATGTACTCTCATTCTACCTTGCAAATAAATATTAAAAATAAACCTTAAAGAAAAAAAAGAAAAACTCATTACTTGCTATAATTTAAAGCAATGAGAAAAGCGGCGTAGCATACAAGAGAAGTATCTACAAAAATATATCCATAAATTTAGATGCTTTGTTGCCAAAGGAAGTGTACAATAGTTAATTCGCACAAAGGCCTACCTTTCTTGCTGCTGATCTTGTCTTCCCATATCGGATTACTACAAAGAAATAAGAAAAATATGTATCTGGGAACTCCTAGGTGCTGAGCGTGCATGTCCAGTCCTTCCGGTCGATAAGCTAGCTAGGAGACGAAGAAGTATCAAATCTTATTGAACCAATTTCCTCGCTCGGCAAGGGTTTATTCATGTCTTTGGCAAACAATACAATTTCTAGCTAGGACAGCATTTGGAGAAAGGAGCAAATTAAAAAACGTAGATGAATTCATACTATTGCTCAAGGAGATGATGATGATGCTCAGTCAAGGCTTCAATGTTCCTATTTTCTTCCCTTCAGTTAGATTTCTCTGTTTCTTTACTGGGATGAAGCGTGCCTTGGAGCGATTATCCCAACGGATTGACAAAATTCTGCAAGATATGATCGACGTATGATCATATATGTAAGAAGGAAATGATGAAGCTGAATGATTCCCCATTCAAGGAAGATCTTATTCGTGTAAAGTACTGGATGGCTATTCACAAAGTTAGCCCCTGAGCTAATTACAAGCCGCACGTGATCTGAACAAAACCAATTTAACTAGGGGCTATATGGTTCAGAAAGAAAGCAAGATGTCTTCTTGAATGCTAGCAGTTGGAAATCATATGTAATCAACCGCCTTATACTATGAAAGTTCTTGGTATAAAGGCATAGAATCGTTATGTTCCAAAGTATCTTGTTGGTTCTGAGAGTAAAGCATGCTCGTGGTGTCTCTTATATCTATGCGAACTTTGTAGAATTTTTTATTCCATGTGGGCTTCATCAATTGATCGCAAATAGTGTGTTTTATAAAACGGGTCAGATATATAATTCATAAAGGTACTTTGGTTAAATCCACCATGTTAAGTGATCATTTGAGATTTTATGCACCTTAGTAATATAAGACAATATCCTATATTTAATGTAGTCAATTACGCATGTAGGCCACTTTTACTATGAAAATTTACTAAAACCTTGTGGGCATTTGAGTCCTTAATGGGAAGACTCTAAATGGTTTTTCTCTATAAAAGGCTAGGTCCCCTCTCTTCTCAATACGTCCATTTCAGTTTTGCTCCATTGAAGAGCTGAGTTTTGTAAGGAGCAAAGAGAGGAAGATCTAGCCTAGGATCAAGGAGGAGCTTCAAGAATTTCTCCCAAAATGCCTTCCGCACATATGATCTCGAAATTAGAATTTGTAGATTGTGATTCTGTTTCTCTGCATGTTATTTTGTAATATACAACAAACTTTTGAGACTTTATAGACAATACTTTTAACACTGATTATTTAATGAGCACTGCTAGGGGCACTCCGTGTACACAAAGCCCTAGGGTGAGTACTGAATGGTATTATTACCATCCATGTAAACAGTGAATGTACACATGTCCTACATAAAATTAAGAAAAAAAATCAATACAAAAGTCTTACAACATACACCTCCACTAAACTAACATTTGATTTGTCATTTTTGCTCTTCTAAATATGTGTTTAAATAGAAGGACAAAAATGACAAACACATGTTGATTAAGTAGAAGTGTGTGATATAAAGCTTCCGTATAGCATTTCTCAACCTTGCGAGCAGCCAACTTCCATTAGACACAAATTTTGCAAAGTGGTAATGTTCCCGTTATGAAATGCATTCCAAAATCAACACTCGTACATACAACTGTCGGCGCCGGTTTTGCACGGAATCAGCTAACGTGGCAGTGCCATGTTAACGTTGTTTATTAAAAAAAAATGGAATGAAATGGCAAATGGGAGGGAAAATTGAAACAAAAGGTCCCAAAGCCCCTGCTTGTACCCCAGAACCCAGAGACCCATCGTCGGAAAGATTCCCTTTGTGGTCGCCGTCGTAGGCTGAAGAACCGGTTGTTTGGTGGTCCAACCAAGTGAGTAACTCAAGTGAGCAATGATTTGCATGCACGAATTCGTATCCTCTCTTTGCCACCACCGATTCCTATTTTAAACACATATTCCAAAAGCAAAGGGGCCAGATTCCCTGTGACAGTTGGTCTCTTCTCGTGGGTTCTCCTCCCGCCTTCGTCATATGCCTCCTCCTCACCAAAGCATTTTGCACTCTCTCTCTCTCTCTCTCTCTCTCTCTAGAATATTTGTCGCATTGCTCTTTGCAAAAGATCAAGTTTTTAGTCTCCAAGCTTGCAATGGCTTCGATCATCGAATATGGGTGGTTGGTATTGCATTTTATAACCTTAATGTGGCAATTTGGCCAACTTTTTCTGTTTTATCTTCAGTTGTATTTGATCATTCTTGCCCTAGATTTATTTTCTTTGATGGGTATTATTAGTTTTGGACTTGTAGTGTATAATAATAATAAAAGTCAAATCATGGGTTTGTCTTGATTCCTTGTTTTCGTAATGTTTTGGAAATCCTAGTTTTAGCCTTGCAAGATTTGGGTTGTGGGTTTTCTTGTCTCTTTTCTTTTGTTTTCTCATTGTTTTGGTCAAGGATTGTGACATTGGGAGCGCGGTTTATTTGATAGTTAGATGTACCTATGTGGTCAAACGGCGTTTGTAATACAGTGCTTTTATTTTGGAACCATATACACGAAGTTATTTGGACAGATGAATGTAGAATCTAGAACCCTGTGCATCACGGATTGTGGCATTGTGCATCAAGGTTTTTAGCTGAGCTGCATCACAGACTCTATTGTCCCTTTAGGAGTTGAAGAAGTTTGTAACAGTTACTTATAAAAATAAAAAGAAGAAATTATAGTAGTTTGTCTGAGCGGACATCATTTCATTTTTTGTAATGTTTCTTTCTTCTAAGAAAAATGCATGGAGAATGTTCAAGATGTTAGCCACGTCTACGATGGATGTTACACATTTTTAATATGCTGAACGTGTTCATTTTAATTCTAAGGCCCACGTTTACTTCATTATAGCATTGACTATGAAGCTAAATGCTTGTTGTGTGCAGGAGATTGAATTCCATGGAGTTTTTTTTCTTTTGTTTGTTGAAATTCCATGGATTTGTTTGTTGACTTTTTGTACCATGCTTGATAACTTTTATTTATAAGCTTTCATGAATAACTTTTTTTCACTATATCCATGGATTTTAGTTTGCCAAGTAATTTTTTTCACTATATCCATGGATTTGTTTTCTTTTGTTTGCTGAAATTCCATGAATAGAAAAGCATTTCAAATCTACTAGATTTGGTAGACTTTTTGGCTTTTGTGTGATGAATTTGTTTACTGAAATACCATGGATAGAATATTTTCGATCTTTGATGCTTGATGACTTTTTCTACCATGCTTGATATTTTTTACTTATAGGCTTTCATGAATAACTTTTTTTCTTTTGTTTACTGAATAAAGTGAGGATGTTTGTTTGATAACTTTACTTTTTTAGACTAGGTTCAAATGAATAACTTCTTTCTTTTGTTTAGACTAGGTTCAAATGACATGCTTTATTACAATTTCCATTAAGCAAATACGTTAACCATCACGGACTACAAGCAAAGGTTTGGTTTCTTTCCTTTTTCTAAGTCAAAATTGGGCTGGTCACATGGGGATTGATCCATAACTATCTATGGGGGTTTCTATTTTTGCTATTATTTTCAAATCCAGGAATCTTATTCCCTTTATAATATGCCTCTTTATTCTGATCATAATAATAAATGCAGGATTCTTTTGGTATATTTTGGGAGAATGACAGTTTGGCAGGATTATTGACTTCAGAACTAAAAGCTAATTCATACAAATATAAGAATGAAACATCAAGAAGAAATCACATTTGGAGACAAGGTATTATATGCTGGATGTTAAAATGTTATCATGGTCTTGGAAATGTTGGATGTTAATTGCTGTTCTTGGTCACTCTATATTGATTTTGAACTTCTTTGAAGTGGTTTTGTGGATCGCTTCACTGCAGGCCCAACAACCTCAAAGAAGGAGGAAAATACTGCTGGACATAGCGGATGAGTTGGAGAAATTTGTTTGAGATGAGTTGGAGAAATTGGCATGTCAATGTATTATGGGCTACCATGCTGCCATGTACATGCAGGAGTTATGACACTAAGATTGTACTTTCTTTTGTGATTTTAAGGCTTCTTGAAGTCATTATAAGTTGTGATGTATGAATAGATATTATTCCATGAATAGATCATATTCTTATTCATTTTGGAACTTGGAGGATGAATCGCTTAGGGTCGGAAGGGTCTTCATCGAGTGGGAGAGAAGGAGGGATCTGAGGGGGCTTCGGGAGGGAATCGTCTCGCATGAGGTCGGGGTCTTCGTCGAGTGGGAGAGAAGGAGAGATCTGAGGGGGCTTCAGGGAATCATCTCGCATGGGTCTATTCTTCTTTGCTTTCTTTTCTTAGGGCTTTTGTCGAGAAGATGGCAAAGCAACGAAGGGGAAGACGAAATCGACGCTTACCCAGAGCAACAAAGGAGAATACGATGGGAATGGAGAGAAGTATTGGGGGTCTGAGACTCTGAATCGAGCGGGAGAATTGTTGGTGAAATGTTAAATGTGAAAGTGAAGATGCAGAATGAGTTTGAGTTTCGAGACTTTGATAGATAAATGCACACAGAAATGACGCTGTTTAGAAATGCCACATAGGACACGGTTGAACCGGTTCCCCAGGCTCGGTTGCAAGTAGAATTTTTGTTCCAAAATTTTTCACTTATCGAGATTTTGGTTAGTAGTGGCCAAGTTTGGCGTAGGTGGGGTTACAGAAT
>QEOT01001371.1:68831-83397 GCA_003123785.1 Pterocarya stenoptera
GACGAAAGGTATCGGTGGCGTGCCGAAAATTTTTCATATGTGCAAAAGTCTTGAAAAGTGAGTCAAAAACACGAGGCGAAGAATCACACAGCCGGTAGGTGTGCAGCATTTCCTCAAACAGTTGCGAGGGCACATCTAACGAGCAAGATACAAGAATGCCCCTCAAAATAGACTCCGCAGATTTGAATTTTCGGTTTTTAGTGAGAATGTGGAGGATTATGGAATGGATTTCGAGGGTGTGGCAAGTGGGTTTCTCAATCCGAACCCAATTGAAGAACTCGAGGGAAAGAACATGGTCCTTCTGAATCTTCAACAATATATGTTTCACTCTAAGGGGTGTTAGGCCTGTTGAAAACGAACGGAGTTTAGCCCAATCAGAGTGAATTAGGTGGCTGTGTGCGACATTTATGTAATCAAGATCCTGAGCTCTAGGCTCAGGGAGTGTTCGGTGGGGTATTGGTATTGGTTTCCAGGTTCTTCTTCCCAATTTAACAGTAATACCGGGGGGTTCTTCAGAGGTGTGAGTTTTGGCTAAGGAATTAAGCAAAGTCGAAAATCGACGGAATGGAGAATTACTAATCATATTTTCATCATAAAACAGATTAAAAAAAAAAAATGGAAGGGAAGTGGGTGTTGAAGAATCAAGGTGACTAACCTTGGTTAAATGCAAAGAAGGATGAAAATTAATGAGCAATCATTGACAAACCTCATGCATTTATTGAGTGATATCAAAGTCGTGTCCTTACCGTGAGCTGTAGGTTTCCTTTTCTTTGCCACCATGAGAGTTGAGAAAACGGGGGCAGAGTTTGTTGAAGAAAGCTTGCGATGCTAATTCATATTAGCATGGTTTTTTTTTTTTTTTGAGAGGATTCTGGTGTCGTAATCTTTGTTATTTATTTTTGCCTACCTTGCGAGTCGTGCCTTTTGTAGGGGTGATTTGAAGTTTTGAACAATTAAATTACCATTACTTAATATAATAATATTTATTTAAAAATTAATCATATAAAATTAGAGCAAAAGTAAAGAAAAATTTGAAAAAAAAAATATTATTTTATTAAATGATTGTATATTATTTGAAACTAAGTTGTTATTTTATCATTTCTCTATTCAATGCTGCTCCTGTCATCCTCTCACTGTACTATTTAGTTTGTATGATTATTGTAAGGTGGGGATACAGGGTTTTGCTTCTAAATTTTAAGAGAAGTATTACACTCATAAAATAAATTTTATAAAAATAAATTTATAAATTAATATGATTTTATATAATAATAAAATAAAAATAATTCTACAATCTAATATATTACATATCAATTTATAAATATTTTTGTAGTTAAAGTATTTCTTAATTTCTAATTTATTATTTATTTGAAATGTGTCTAAGCTTCTATCAGGTTTTTGTCGGACCGGGCCTTGACCTGACCTGGGAGACTCTCGACCGTTTGGATAGGGAGATCATACCTCTCTCAATTTTGGACCCATTATGCATTTGGCTTGGGCCTCTTATCCAAAGTCGTAAATGAAACCTGATTTTAACGTATTACGTCTAGAATTCTTCTTCCTATAATTAATTATATATGTTAATCATTGCTGTTCTCAAATTTGTAGTGTAAGGTTTCGTGTGGAGTTTAAGAATATGTCAAATTATATGTGAATAAAAAAAATTTAGTTGTAAGCGATTTTGCGTATTAATATGTGCATTTATTCAATATGATTAGTCAGAAAGTAGATTTTATTGAAAATAATATTAATTTAAATTTAGAATATGAAGGCAACAACATTAATATTTAGATTGGTATGCAAACTTGCTTGTATATAGTAAAACTCATGTGAATAATAAAAAAATAATTTTTAAATAATAATAAAGTAATATAAAAATAATTATATTCCTAATCAGGCGATTAAAATATCATATTAGGCTCATTGGCTTTTGGCTTCACTGGACAATCCAAATGACAAAAAAAAAGAAAAAAAAAAAAGGAGAAATTAAGTAGATTGATGACAGAGCATTAATGTTTTGTCGAATAATATAATTAATGATTCAAGTAATTAATAAAGAACAGTGTACGTAGTTGTCACTGTCCTAATCCTAATTTCAATTATAAAATATCCGGCCATGACGTGTTGGCAACAACCAAACGAAATGATCACATGCAATTAAATGGATAAGATCAAATATCAACGTGACTGACTACATAAAATACAATATATATTATTTCACGGCGCGCGACATCATCAACCCAGAGACCCTCCGGCGGCCATTCGTTTTTTGCACCTCCCATCCCTCTCCTTCCCGCCACTCGCATATATTCATATTCTATTTCCCTCGGCAGGGATGCAAGTTTTTAATGTAATTATTTGCATTTATTGGTCACCATAAATGGAGATTATTCTATTAACTTGCATTCGTTTGATTTCATGAATTTTATGAGAAATTGAATCCATGTTTTCAGAAGGCTGGAAGAATTAATAAACCATGATTTAATAATTAATATCAAAAGATTTAACCATCAATAAGAAAAAGAAAAAGACTTTTTGTATTTTCTAGGATTACCGATAAGAAGAAGTTGACAAATCTTTTGAAAACGAAACACAAGAAGCCAGACAGATAGTAAAGCCTGCAAAACCAAAGTTGTCTGTCAAATTCGTTGCCAAACTGACACGTGCCATCCATGCAGAGTATTGGATAGAATTTTCCTTTCTTTTTGCCTTTTATATTTTTAACGCTCGGATCGTAATAAATCAATAAAAAAAAAACTGAATTTGACATTTTCTTCCAGAGATTGAGCGAGGCAGTTGGATCACATTCCCTATAAAAGCTCCTGCAGTTTACGACTATAACGACACCTTACAACCTGTAATCATTTAAAAAAAACGAAGAGCACTTGAAAAGAAAAGAAAAGAAAAAGAAATATCCATGATAAAAAAAGAGTGGCAATTTTCTCAACTAATTTAATTATATAATTCATTCAAATAATATAATATAAATAAATTACTAATTTCTGTTTTTTATTTTTTTTGGGTCGAGGGGTTGTGCTTGGTGTGCATCTATCTATCTTCGACGTCCTGTATATAATTTATGTGTGTGGAGTCGAACTAAAGACAAGGCGCCCTTTAAAGCTAGCCATCCGTTCTGTCATTTTTTCTTTTTATAAGAATGGTCTCGTTTTTAATTTATTTTGTGGGAGGAATATAGGATACTGAGTATAATAGGAGTGGATAAAAATAGCAAAAAAGCGCAGTGACAGATAGAGAGAGAGAAAGAGAGGAACAGAGTGAATAATCAATCATGGCCATGGTGGAGTTTCAGGCCTTGGATTGGTTTTTCTGACTTTTTTCATCATCTGGGGGCTGTTGGATTTGGTGGGTATGTCAGATCTTTGAACTATACTGGCCACGAAGTCTCCTTTGTTGTTGTTTTTGGCACTTAATTTGTGATGGTCAATGTGGTTTTTTTTTTTTTTTTGGGGGGGGGGGGCGCAATGCGTTTTTCAGAGCTGTTGCAAAATTGTGGTTTCAGTGTTTTAAATTGGCTAAGAGCTTGAATTTTGTGTGGTTCTTGATATCATGTTGTTCTTTACTTTGGTCTTTTTGCGTTGCTCTAACCTTTTTTTAACTGCTTAATTTTTTGAAAATTTGATAGTGGATATAGGCTTGAGTCATGATGGGTTTGAAGCATTTAATTCAGCTCTTTATGGATTTGTATATTCTAACGAGAAGATTAAACTTTGAAGTTTTGTGGCTGAGTCTTTTTTTCTGGTCTCTCTCTCTCTCTCTCTCTGATTTTTGTTTTTGACGTGGATTTGTTAAATGAATGTTGTGAATTTGAAACAAAGATCGAGTGTTCAAGGCTTGCGTTTAGAAATGCTGGTGTTCTTTTGAAAGGTCAAAATTTTGGCTTTTGTCTCTGGTTTATGTTTTTCTTTTCTTTAAATAACTTAGCATGATCTATGGGAAAGAAAAGGGTGAGTTTATTGGTGGTTTTTGTTTCCTCTGGGTAGCTTTCCTAAAACTGGTCTAGATACATTGGTTTTTTTTGGCTGAAATTCTGTTATGAGGTTGAGTTTGTGGTTCTAAGTTCTAACTCAAAGATCTTCGTCCCCTCAAATATGATCGTAAGCACTATATTCTGGTTCTAACTCTGGGTTTTAGAAAGGTGCATCCTTGTTGTATTGAATAATGGATTTCCACTTTAGTATGGAAATAAGTTAACGACTTTTTTCTTCTGGTTTGGCAAAACAAGTCTTAATATTTTCATGCTAAATACAAAAACAACTCTTTGTTTACACTGCTTATGGTGCTGTGCTTAAAGTAGTGATTTTTCCTCTCCTTTCGGTTTTACTGTTTTTTGCTATGAACTACAGATCAGACTTATATTTATGAATACATGTACGGTCATAAAATGAAACTGAATGTGGTGGGAATTACACAGGACAGTAGTGTTAAAACCAATAAGGTTTCCAGTTGATGTATCTGATTTTCCCACTTAGATGATTAGATAGATAGCTACTCATGGAGGGTCTTTGTTTCTCTGTTTTTTTTTTTTTAATAAAATATACGTATGATTATTTAGCTGGAGTGTTAACTCAGCTTTTATATATGTTCTAATCAATTTGGAATGCCCAGCTCTATTGTGATCCGCATCTGTTATTTTGCATTTTCAGGGGGTGGGCGTTGAGAATGGATTTTTCTGAATCTACAAACGTTGTGTACAATAGAATTCAGAAAATAGAGCCTGAAAATGTGTCAAAGATCATCGGTTTTCTCCTGTTACAAGACCATGGTGAACGTGAAATGATCAGGTTAGCCTTCAGCCCTGATAATTTGATCCACTCTTTGATCAACAAAGCCAAAACCGAGCTTGGCTTATCCAAACTGCCGGTTTCGGCTCCCATCTCACCCTCTCTGGTGAACCCAGTACTGGGTTCAGAGTTACCTTTACCGTTTACACCCTACTCGCCAATCTTACCAAGACCAATTTCATCTCCAAGAACTCTACGAGGTGCAAATCCCTACTGGAATCCCCAAGTGGCTGCTGATCCGCAGCCAGTGCATAATGCAGATTATGTCCCACCAACTTGTTCAGATTCGGTTGCTGAAGACTATCACCTTCAAAATCAAATTCAGTTCTTGACTTTGGATGATCAGCTAGAATCTGCAAATTCAGTTTCTTCAGATTCTTGTACCAATTATTTTAACCCAGAACCTGCATTTGGTGTGAGAGTGGGTCGAAGGTCTCCAAGCTTGCCTGAATTTCCTGTTAAGGTTTGCCATTACTTCAGTAAGGGGTTTTGTAAACACGGAAACAACTGTAGGTACTTCCATGGAAATCCCATGTCAGAAAGCTTTTCTCTGATTCTCAGTCCAAGTTCGAATGAGCTTCCTAATGAAGATCATGTCTTCTCTCCTGGGTGTCTTGAAAAGCTTGAAAAGGAGTTAACCGAGCTTTTGAAATCTAGAAGAGGATTTCCGGTTTCAATTGCTTCATTGCCAATGATCTATTATGAGAAGTTTGGGAGAACCCTTCAGGCTGAAGGGTACCTCACAGAGAGCCAGAGACATGGTAAGGTTGGGTATAGTCTGACAAAACTTCTTGCTCGGTTGAAGAACAGCATTCGTCTCATTGACAGGTGGATTTTTTTTACTTTCATGTGTTCCTCACGTAATTACTTCATGGCTTACCTTTTGACATATTTATTATTATTATTATTTGAGTTACAGGCCTCATGGACAGCACTCGGTAATCTTGGCAGAAGATGTGCCTAAATACTTGGAGTATTCTGGTGAGAGAAGTGACCCTGGTGGAATTGTTGCTGGTTCTCGACAGATTTATCTCACCTTTCCGGCTGAGAGTACTTTTACAGAGCACGATGTTTCTAACTACTTCAAGTAAGGAAGTCTGGACTCTGGATACTGGGAAACTTATTCATTCCTTTTGCTAAATTTGGAACTTGCTTTTTCAGCATATTAATTTTCCATGTTTTTTGTATCTTTATTCCGCAGCAAATTTGGCCTGGTCCAAGATGTTAGGATTCCTTGCCAACAGAAGAGGATGTTTGGTTTTGTCACTTTTGTATATTCAGAGACCGTCAAGCAAATTTTAGCTAAGGGGAATCCTCATTTTGTATGTGGGGCTCGTGTTCTGGTGAAACCTTACAGGGAAAAGTCAAGGCTTCTTGAAAGGTAAAACTTTCTGTTTGTCTAAAGATGAAGTAATATTCTGGCACTACCATTTTTTCTTGCTCTTTTATGTTTCCAGCTCCTTTGTTTCAGCAAAGAAATAATGGTCACCGCTTTATTTTTCATGGATGATTGTGATCTGCAATAGCAGTTCTGGCATTATGTATGTGGCTGCTGAAAGCCTTATGTCCTCTTATAATAATGATCAAGTGGTTTTCCGTCTTCATTCCCAATTTCCGTTTAACTTTTTTTCTGCATCAAATTGCATCTTTGTTGTATTTGGTGGTATTGCAATTAGGTAGGGTCATCGCTCTTTGAATTTAGCGCACACAGTGGAAGCATTAGGGAGTTTCAGAGTGTAAACCAAAAGTAAAGTAAAAGCTCTTTTATGGAAACAGAAATGATGGGTTATCCTTGCACTAATTGATAGTTGTTTGCAGTCATCAACATCAATAAATGACTAAACTCCTTAGCTTAAACTTTGCAAAGTTGCTAACATTTTTATTTTATTTTATTTCAGCTGGCTTGTAGTTGTAGCATCACCTTTGTGAAGTATTTGGATTTCCAGCTGGCTTGTTCCCTTTCTTGACAAAACCGAGTGCTGCTTTTTTTGTACCTATCCGT
Source organism: Pterocarya stenoptera (assembly GCA_003123785.1). Taxonomy (NCBI): domain Eukaryota; kingdom Viridiplantae; phylum Streptophyta; class Magnoliopsida; order Fagales; family Juglandaceae; genus Pterocarya; species Pterocarya stenoptera. Next base: position 75,633 of record QEOT01001371.1, read on the forward strand.
TTATAAAATCATTGGATAATGCTACTTTAGTTTGAACCTCATTTTTGTCTCCCTTTGTCAAGATCTGCTATGATGAATTATGAATTTTGCACGATTTCAGGGAGGTCTTATCTGTAGAGAATATTCCTTTTCTTGCTTCCTCCCTTTTGAACCTGTGGAAATTTAAATGAACCTGGTTAATCTGCCTTTAATGAATTGGAAATTCAAATTTTTTAACATGTATATTGTAATGCTCTACCACTGTTGTCTGGGGTAATGCCTCTGAGTTTGCTACCGCGAGTGTGATGCTGAAAGATATTTCTTGTGCAGGAAGTATGCAGATAAAAGCCCACATGCTATGTATAACAGTCCACACTTAATGGATGGGGATTCTGAGCTTAATTCGAGTAAGTAAAGGCTTTCGACAAGTGCAGTGATCTATTTTCCATTTTTGTGGTGTTCATTACGTCTCTTTAGTCTCAGACAATTGTTTGGTGTAAATTTCCTTTTTTCCTAGTGGTGGTGAGAGTTGGTGATAATTTGAGGCTCAGGAAGCAGCAGTTCATTGAAGAACATGAGCAAGCACTTGAGCTTGAGAGCAGACGTTTCTCGGAATTGCAACTCGCTCCTAAACTCTTTTCTCATCACCCTTATATTGGACATTCAATGGATAAGTTTAAGTGCTCAGAAGGTTCAATCTCTTTATCTAATTTAAAACGTTGCAGTTTCCTTTCCAGCTTTGTTTTTGTTTATGACTAAAACTCTCTTACGCAACACTGTAGCCCATGCAGAACAAGCTGAGTTCCCATCTGCTCGGCGTTTTAATTATTTGCTCGATGTTTTGAACAATGACAAAACGAGGCATATAAACACGAACTACAGCGGCCAAGACAGGTACCAATGCATATATACTATACATTTTTAGCTATATTTATGTATCAAGTTTCAAGTTGTAAAGTAATTGTACCTGAAAAATTAGAGTAACCCATGCAGCAGCCAAGGACTTAACCTTCCAGAGAGCCCTTTTGCATCGGCTATAGGGAATAATAGCATTTCAACAGTTACATAGAGACAGACAGACAGACAACAGGAATTATAGAAGTAGAGGAATGAGTTCCAAGGCTAGTTCAACATGACTTAATTTGTCTTGGACTTTGTTGATCGATCGGTCAGCTTCATATATAGGAGTCCATAGCAGTTGAAGGTGAGAGAGAAACAACTTCTTTCTCCATTTTACTTTTGATGGAGGAGATTGCAAACAAGAAGTAAGAGAAGGAAAGCTAATATGTAAAACGAGTTTTTAAACATTTTTTTCATTTCATCTTCTTATATTTTAAAATGTAATTGAAAAGGCAAGCAGGAGAGAGCTTGCGAGTCTTTAGATTCATATAGTCTGCTTTAGCTGAAGAAGAAAGGATGTAGAGAGAGAGAGAGAGAGTAGAAATTGAGCTGAGACACATTGGAGCATTAAAGCCAAAGTAGACGTGCAATCTTTCTTTGAATGATGGGGGTATATAAATTAACAAGAAGAAAAATATATATATATAAAGAAATACACTAAAAAAGAAAACAATGAACTGGTTGCACGGGTCTACCAACCCTTAAATGGCGGAATCAAAGGGGCATTATGATTGTTGTTGGTGTGTGGTTTACGTATATGATGATCATATCCATGAACAGCCAGATAGATTTGTTTTAGGGAAAAAAATAAAAGAAAAAACTTTTGAATAAGCGAGGCCAGGAAATGCATGTTATTAAAGTTGGTTGGATATGAGTGTTTGATTTCAGAAAACGATGAATTGTGGACCTGGTTTTGATTTTGTAAGAGATTTGTGGACCCTTGATGGCGTTCACTGTTGTGTTAGGTAGCGAAACGTCTTGATCTGAGTATGATGTGATGTTGCTATTTTAGAGCCAAGTTTTTGCAGTAACCCATCCCTAAAAAGTTAAATGTTTTGAGGAGATTATAAAACGGAAGCTTATACCGGTGATAACGCAAGCCATCACCCCCTCCACTTTGTTATATTTTGTACTGTACTGTTCACGATTCAGAGCATTAAAATTAACCAGCTTGAAATGGGCTGAGTCATTTGGTCAGATACAAACTGAATCAGACATTGTACTTGGATGTTATATCTGTCTCAATATTCTCATACTCCTAACAGGCAAATGGCAAGCTCTCTCACCGTTCAAGACTACCATTCCTTTGGGCTTCTGGGTAAGCAAGTGCAAAATGTTTAGGAAAACTATATATCTGAAAAACCTATGAGCTTTACATTTTGAGCAAATTTGTTTCCAAAATCCAAAAGATCACTAATTTGGATGGCTATCTCAATTATCCACCCATCACATCTCATCTTATCTCATTTACTTCTCAAACATCACTCAAAACACAAACATTTTTTAATTTCAAATCTTTAACTTTTTCATCTAATCATTATAACTATCAAACATTCAAACAAAACACAAAACACAATTCAATTTTTTCAAATACTAAAATAAAAATTATATTAAAAAATTATGTTTTAACAATATTTTAATTTTGTAATTATTTTTTTCAACTTGTTTCTTTTTTTCCAAAATTCAATAAAATATTTTAACTCAAATCATTTTATTACTGTTCACATATTCCTATCTCATCGTCCAAAGGAGGCCTTGGATCTGAAAACAAATAATACTGGGAAAGGGAACCTCACAATGTTGGGGCTTTCAGTAACAGGGGATAGCAACCAAAGCAGCTGTGTGAACCAAATGGTATAAAGAGGCTGTTTACCAACCTTCTCAACTTACGGACGGTATCATAAGCAGAACAGGAAAAACGAAACATTGAAACATAAAAAACTACCCAAAATGGCAAAGTCTTCCATGAAATTTGGACTAGAATAAAAAATGGGTAATCAATGAAACACAAGGAAAATAGAAAAAGGAACAAAAAGGCAATAGCAAGAGGAAAATATACACCTCTTTGTAAGTTGGACTTGAAGACATGGGATATGTGCCAACCCAAGTGCTGCCACTCCTCATGCTTTCTGTCAATAAAAGATGGGATCTTCTCAGACGAATCCATTAGCTCAAAACATTAACATGTACGTGAATATATCTATTGTCGCACAAATCTTACCAAAAGCAAAAATAACTTGCATAAGTAAAAATGAAGTACTTAGGAGGAAGAGAAGATAGGTAGTGGTATTAATATTACCATGGTTGTGGACTCATAAAATTATGCTTCTTCTTGCTTTGCTTGCGTTGGAGTTTTATAGTTTTGTCGGGGTTCTTTTATCCGTGTAACCAAGCCTTAGAATCAAAATCAAGGATTGATTATGGAAGCAACCTGATTGAGCCCAGTCCATGATCCTTCTTTCATTCGTTGTACAGGAGAAACCTGTGCTGATAAAAGCAAGGCCTTTAATGGCTGGCTTGACTCCAAGCTGATTTGAGTTCTTAGTGTGAACGATACATTAAACAGAAGTGCAGTTCGGAATTTTGTTGCATTTCACCACCTCGCGATTCTTACACAAGATGAAAACAGATGAGATAATGATTTTGCAATGCAAGTCATCAAGTGTTACAGCTATTATTGTCCATTGACAATAAATTTTTGTAAACAACAGTCATTAGAATTAACAATATTCTTGACACACGTTTCACTCCGTAAAACACTGCACCCCCTAAAACCATCTGGGGTTAATGTTGCATTGGCCTCTAACCATGTGTGAGAGACATATTTGTACAGTTAAATCTAAATTTTGTCTAAAGAATGCTAAAATGAACTCCAAACTGATCTTCCTTTCCTCCTTGACTGGTACGTTATGCATTTGCTCCAGTAGCTGTCGCAGCATGAAGCAGCTCGTCTGGAGTTGCAGCCGGGTCCAGATCCCAACACTTACCTGGCAAATTATTACCATCTTCCTTAAGTGGACAAAATGGCACCTGGTGTGAAAAGCGTAACATCTCTCTTCTTGGAATCCATCGAATGGCACTTTTGTCCGAATTTCTTCCATATACCGTCTTGAATCCAGCCAATTTCACAAGGGGAGTTACGCAAACGCCAAGCTCTTCTGAGTAATCATCAAGAACCTCCACCATTTCATATTGGTGCCTCACTTCATCTGGGGTTGATCTATTCCAGTGTGGTGACCAGTTCCGATAAACAGCCCAAATATCTCCGCTTCTGGGGTATATCCGTACGCAACCTCCCCTACCAGCTTTCTCCCGGCTAAGAACATGAGAGAAAACGTTAACTTGGTCAACAACATCCGAGTTGGACGCTCTAAAATTTCCACAAGACTTTGTAAACCCACAATCCAGCCAGTTCACTAACCCAAACTCACTATCAGTTTTAGAGTTCAAGTAAGTAATATGAATCTTAAATGGTTCAACTGAGATGACCTCACGGATCAGACAGTACAAGCGAGGCATACCATCCTCTTCATCATATAAAGCCCATATTTGTTTAGGCTTGAAGCATTCCTCTGATCTATCTTTGTCAAAATCATGGAAGTCAGGGTCAGGGACTGTTAGTGAGATTGGTCTGGTTTTCTTCAGCTCTAACTGCTGAGCAGAATGGCCTAAATCAGCTATTTTAGGTGCATCTCCAGTCCCTTCGGATTGATCAAGTTGTGTCTGTGCTTTTGCATTCTCCTTAACTGCAGCAGCTGCCCCTGCCACCAACTTCATCTCTTTCAATTTCTTCTGAATTTCTGTCCTTGCCTTTTCGATCAACAACTTCCTAGCATCAAATGCAGGTGCAATAGAGGAACGCCTAGTTGGAAGTTCACTTGGATTGTTAAGCTTGGGATCATGTCCATTACTAGCATTTCCATCAGCCAATCTTGCTTCTGAAGCAGATTTTAGTCCCTCGTCTTCGTACCCATTTCTAATACTGGCTCCCACGAACACCTTCCTTTTCTTTTCAGCTCTACCAGCCTTAGATCCTGGAAGTTCATTGCAGCTACCTGGTGAGTCTATTTTAGCAACAGCCTTTTCCAATGCATGTTTTCTGTCGGCTCCTGATTTAGCCTTTGGTCTTGCCCTACTAACATTTCCATTAGCCTGGTAGACATCAGTGGATATGGTGGACGGTCCAATAGGACCCACCGTTCCAGACGAAGTTCCAGAGAAAGAGCTCCATTGGAAGGACACATTTGAAACATATTCATATCCATGCCCAGAGTGAAATCCTGAGACCCCATTTCCTGGAACAAAGGCAGCATTTCCCGGGATATATGTCACTCTATCAAACCCATGACTTCCATACCCATTACCAGGCACATGTGACCAAGGACTATAAGGGAAAGAACCATTTGCTGGGGCTGTCCCAGTTTCCACAGCAATGAAAATACCACGACAGTTCTTACAAGAAAGTCTCTTATTCACATACTTCCGCAGATACTCGTACTGAACTTTACAAGAGGTGCAAACTGTCCAGAAAGTGTCAGTTCTTCCAAGAGAATTCAGGGAATTGGAACAATTGTTGAAACCTGTAACCCCTGTAGCATGAATTGAAGATATGTTTGTCTGGTTAACCACAGATGATAATTGCTTGTTTCTCTTGAGATCATAAGAGCTTCTCTTAGATCGATCAGACAGTAGAGTCCATGCTTCAGAAACAAGTCTGAATGCCCCATCAGCTCCCACACATTTGTTCTTATCAGGGTGGAGCAATACTGCCATCTTCTTGTACTGTTTCTTAACTGCATCTTTATCAGCAAAAGGTTTCAACCCAAGAATAGAATAATAATCCAATTCGCCATTGCATTTAGCCTCAGATGCAATGTAAACTTCAAATGTGGTCACCATTTGGGATATGCCGTCCAGTCCAGGACACAGTGTTTTAGCCTTTAACGCATAATTCTTCGCACCTGCAAAGTCTTTCTCTGCAAATCGCTTCTCGGCTATCACTTTCGCCTTAAGAGCCTCCTCTACGTTTGCTTCCATGTAGGAACTAAAATCACTTCAAAACCAAACCCTTGAAACAAATGCTACGGCCAGCCCAACATAATTAACTGTGCCAAAGCCCAATTCTTGGATCTAACATAATTTTCATGTGTCTGCAAATATTTGATAAAAATGTTTAGGTTTCCATTGATATCAAGTTTCTACAGCTGTCTACATTAGAATTGTAGTCTACCAAATTTATACATTATTCATTTTGAAAAACACGATAGAAACCAAAATTAGAAACTCTTTGTCATGCTTTCAACTCAGGCCAAATAAATTTCAATCTTCACTTAGAGAATTTAATTATTTACCGAGAACTGAGCAAAAAGAAAAGAAAATCAAATCACACCATTAAATATCTCATTCTTTGATCCAAGTAAGCGAATTGACGATAGTACATGAAACACTTTACAATAATTATCCAGAGTTGACTCACTGTTTTTCTTAGCATGTGTACAACGTTCAAGTAAGACATCTTCAAAATCCCATTTCCATTTATTTTCCTCAGCTAACAAGCATTCTCAGCTCCAAAATCCAAACCCCACTACTTGAAACCCAACTAAAAGCACACAAATCAGCTCGATTCCCATACTAAAGACCCAATCGTACTTAATCCGCCCAGATTCAATGCACAACGATCCGGATTCAACACCCAAACCCCAAGACAACTACATATTAAACCCATATTTAGCTCAAGAAACGATAACTAAATAATAAATTAAACTTCACAGCAACAATTAGCGCACAAATTGAAGAAAAAAAAGTTAAAAAGAATTCCGGAACTCACTGAAGTTTGAGCAGCAAATGGAGGTGAAGGCGACCCAGATCGCCACGTGTACTTGGGAGCTCGAGTAACAGCAAAAATCAAGATGAGCTACTAGTGAATCCTACTGTAGCAACACAGATACAGAGACCCCATATTTTTAAACACACGCACATACACATGGGAAAGGTTAGGGCTTTGTGCTATAGAGAATCGGGCAGTGGGGGGGAAGCGGGTTGATGGGGTTTACGGATCCGGGTCGGAGAGTGGATCCGGTTCCGGGGAGGAGTTGGAGGTGCCGTCTGATCGGCGATCGGAAAATGTAGCGAGAGGGAAATAAGTGATTTTTGTGGTAATAAAAAAAATAAAAAGTGGTGATTTTTTCAGTGGGAGTAAACGTCGTGTTAATGGGATTTAATGGTGGGTTGTTGCTAATGTGCGCTCTGGTGCGTTATGGCCTTGGAGGATTTTTATTTTTAATTTTTATTTAATTTTTTTTCCTTTTTCTTTAAGGGTGGTAGTGGGTAGAAGTGGAATCTATGATTAAGCTTCATTCCATTAATATTTACTTATTTTTTGAAAATTAGAGTGCTTTATTAGCAGAAGATAAAGAATAACTGTTATTATTCTTCTTTTTTAAAAAATCATTAACTCTCCTTTTATTTTTATTTCTTTACCAAGCATATAAGCAAAGGATCAATTATCACATGATTTATCTATTGGAGTTCTTAACATAAAGATCAGTAAGTTCGAATGTCTTTATATATAACTATATTATATATAAGAGGTACAAGATAGAGTTCCTTAAGAGCAAACTTCTTGAAGAAAAGTTCCTTAATTTTGTAATACATGTTTCTATGTATACGCTACAATTAATTAGTTAGGAAATTGGGTATAGATACTTGCTTCAAAGTGATCAACATGCAGCATGGTTCCATATTTATGTTTCAAGCAAGATCAGTTTTTGTTCTTTTTCTATACTTGTAAAAAAGCTAAAGCTACACATCGGATTCTGCTACATTTGTTATATCTATTGTTTTTCTTTTTGTATTTGGTGTCTCCAAGGTACCCTGTGGATTAAGC
>QEOT01001375.1:20342-33449 GCA_003123785.1 Pterocarya stenoptera
AGACTAAACCATTGCTGCGTACCCCTGCGCCTATCTGACCAACCGTTTTTGAATATAATCCTCCAACCACATCTTACTCAAACTTAGCAGGTAATCATCACTGTTTCTTCAGTTTTAGCATACCTCATAACCTTTTCTTTTCAATGTCAAAAATCATGACAAACCCTCTTCATTTTCTTAACATCAGCATGCTGATTTTCATAACACACCATGGATCATGGACACAAGAGCCACTGATCACATGGTGTGCTCTATATCATTCTTCACTAACTTTTCCTGCTGCATTCAAGCCTTTGTACAACTTCTTAATGGCACAAAGGCTCAAGTCACACACATAGGCACTATTAAGCTCTCAAATTTCCTATTTCTTATTGATGTCCTATGTGGTCCCTCATTCACATTCAATCTCATCTCAGTCAGTAAACTCACTCTAAGACCAGATACATGTCTATTTTTCCTAAATGATATTTACTTCATTCAGGTCCTATCTTTATGGATGACGATTGGACTTACTAAAGTTCATATTGGTCTCTATTACCTACTGCATTCACCTCTTACCAGCACCAACATCCCATCTTCAAGTCTATCCAGTCCAACTCGAGTCAATCAAGCTGTTGTACATCAAGATTTCAACTTATGGCACTTTAGATTAGGACATATATCTTCACAAAAAATGAATTTAATTCATTCCCATGTACCTAATGTAAAGTCCAAGGACCAATCTCATTGTACAGTTTTTCATTTAATTAAATAGAATCATCTTTCCTTTCCTTCAAGTGTTTCCAACAGCTCATTTCCTTTTGATTTAATACATTATGATATATGTGGCTTATACTCTCAAGCTTCCCTTCAAGGATTTCATTACTTTTTAACTATTGTTGATGACTATTCTAGAGTTACTTGGACTTTTTTAATGAAACTGAAATCAAACACAAGATCTCTTTTACAATCTTTTTTTTATCTCATACAACCTCAATTCAATAGCAAGATTAAGAAAATCAGAGCTGATAATGGACTTGAGTTTGATATGGCTGATTTTTGCAAAACACTTGGCGTCATTCACCAAAAATCATGTGTGTATACCCCTCAACAAAATAATTTTGTTGAGAGGAAATACCAACATCTCTTGAATGTTGCCCGAGCCCTCCTTTTTCAAGCATCATTATCCACCTAATTTTAGGGAGATGCCATCTTAATTTCAACTTATATTATTATCAGAAATCCCACACCCCTCATTTCCAAAAATCCCCATATGAAATGCTTTTCTCATCACCACCTTCCTACACTCACCTTAGGGTATTTGGCTGTCTATGTTATGCTAGCACTTCCAAACAAAACAGAAGCAAGTTTGAACCTAGAACTAGACCTTACCTTTTCTTGGGATACCCTGCTAATGTCAAAGTTTACAAACTCTATGACATTGAGACTCATTCCATTTTCATCTCTAGAAATGTCCTCTTTCATGAATCTGTTTTTCCTTTCAAATCTTCCACCTCTACTCCCTTTTTAGATGATACTCTTTCCTCATTTTCACAAAATCTAGTCTTACCTCCTGCACCACCAAATGACATCTTTTATTTTTCACAAAATTCCATCACATTCACTCCCTTACAATCTGAAACACCCTCTCCACCTGCTACCTCCTCCACTCTTTCACCTAATCATAATATCACTGCTAATCCTTTCCATCTTCAAAGGTCCACCAGAAATAGAAACCAACTTGTTTATCTCCATCAATATCACTACCAAATTGCAGAATCTCAACCCCTCACTCCCTCTTCAACAATTCATCCCCTCAATGATTACTTAACTTACCCAAATCTCTCTCCATCTCACAAATCATTTTCTGTTTCCCTATCATTGCTCTATGAACCCAAGTCCTATAGTGAAGCTGTAAGATTTAAACATTAGCAAGATGCCATGAAAGTAAAACTCAATGCTTTAGAGAAAACAACACTTGGACTGTCACCAACTTACCCCCCAACAAAACCGCATATGTTTGTAAATAAGATAGGTCTTTTGAAAGGAATAAAGCAAGACTTGTGGATAAAGGGTACACTAAAAAAGAAGGTTTTGAATTCCAAGAAACTTTCAGTCCAATTGCCAAACTCTCCATAGTTTGTGTCTTCCTTGCCTTAGCAGCTATTCAAAATTGGTCACTATTTTAAATGGATGTCCACAATTGTTTTCTACATAGAGATTTTGATGAGGATATTTATATGGAATTACCTCTAGGTTACCACATCCAGAGTGAGCAGATTGAGGGGGAGAAACTGGTCTGTAAATTAAATAAGTCTCTCTATGGACTTAAGCAAGCATCTATTCAATGGTTCTAAAAAAAATTCAATTCACTCACCGCCATTGGATTCCATCAATCCAAATCCGACTACCCTTTATTTACTAAAGTTAGTCACAGTGAATTTATATCACTCTTAGTCTATGTAGATGACATCATAGTTGGCAATAACTCTCAAGAAGAAGTTAATTCACTCAAGGCTTACCTTCATAGCAAGTTCAAAATCAAAGACCTGGGACCTCCCAAGTATTTCTTAGGATAGAAGGTTACTAGGTTCTCATCTGGAATTAATCTTTACCAAAGGAAATACACCCTGGAAATACTATAAGATGCAGGGTTACTTGGCACAAAGACAACCTCTACACCCATTGAACTGAATCACAAATTGAGCCACACTATAGATGAACTTCTCAAAGACCCTACAATTTATAGAAGACTCATTGGAAGGTTAATTTACTTAAACCAACATCAAACCAGACATCACCTATGCTATAAATGTTCTAAGCCAGTTCATGGACAGGCCCTCACAATCTCATTTGCACTCAACCTGTAGGATTTTCAAGTACCTCAAAGGATCTATTGCTCAAGGCATTTTCTTGTCATCCAAATCATCTCTACATCTAAAGGTATATAAGATTTTGATTGAGCTGCTTGCCCCAAGACTAGGCGATCTGTCATAGGTTTTTTGCACATTTGTTATAGACTCACTAATAAGCTAGAAATCTATGAAATAAGTGATTGTTTATAGATCTTCAGCTGAGTCAGAGTACAGGGCACTAGGTTCTACAAGCGGTGAAATCATGTTGCTCCTTGGTTTGTTAAAGGAATTTAATGTTAATCATACACAATTTGCTCTCTTATTCTGTGATAACCAGGCAGCCATTCACATTATAAAAAATTCAATTTTCCATGAGAGAACTAAGCATATAGAATTAGACTATCATTTTGTTAAAGTGAAAGTCCTAGTTAGGATTATCATACTTATGCACATATCCTCAGAATTTCAGTTGGCAGATATCTTTACTAAGGCATTATCAGCTTCTACTTTCTAGATTTTGTTATCCAAGATGGGAATTGTTAATATCTATTCTCATCTTGATGGGGAGTCTCACGGAATGCAGTGAAATAGAAAGGGACATATGGAAAATGGAGACCATGACAATGAGCTGCCACAAGATAGCAATGTGGAAATCCATGGCACAAAAGAGAAGTTGCACTACAGCAGGTGACTCACAAGAGCAGTACAACCTATTCACAGCAGCACTACATGACAGAAGAATTGATACCATGCACTACACGCTTGTAACATTCACACACGTGTACATGAATATTCTTTGTAGTTCTTTAGAGGATAAAACTAGCTAGCTTTCTGTTTATTTTCTACAGTATATATACACTAGTCTTTTGTATGTCGCATACCTTGAATGAAAACAAAAAATCCTCTGCATTTCTTCTTCATTTCAACTTCTTATTCCTCTTCTAACAAAAACACCACCTTCTAGGATTGTAGCCACGCATTTCTCAACTTCCTCACCAATACAATTGTTAGCCATTTCAACCTAATAAAAGCAGATGTACTATTTTAGCAGGGAATGTCCCTTCAGGTAATGAGTTATAATATTAAAAAAAAAAAAAAACCACAAGTCATGTTTATTTGAATGTAGATGAAAGCACACTAGAACTCCAAGGAGCTCAAATATCCTAGGAACACGAGGCTTTAAACTGTATTTGGGCGTGACACCTTTTGGGCGTCCATGGAACAAGTATAAGAATTATAAAGCAAGTTGCTAAACACAGGACAAGTAGAGAGAAGAGCATATGAGATAAAAAGATAGAGATTATAGTAACTTCTCAACCTAGAAAACAAATAGAAAAAAGAAAATCAAGGGGATGGACTTTAGGGCAGAGGTATTAGATGAGGATGTCCAATTTAGAGCTGATGAAATCGAGGAAGAGGACTACAGACTGAAGTTGGGGAAGGCGATGGCAAACTCGATCTGAGAAGGGGACATCAGCTTCGGGCTAAGGAAAGGGATGACGATTCTGAGGAAATAGATGAAATTTTTGTTTTCCTACTTTTGAAAGGACTCATCGAGCTAGGGGATGAGTTAGATTGGTTTTTTCACTTAAATGAAATGATTAGTGAAAAAGTCACGTAGGGCATGCACACACAGTATCCGTTTGGGGATTGTAAATAGAATTTTCCGTTATAACATAATGAAAAATGATACTTGCTTCCTCCAATGTTATGGTTTGAAGTTATCGTTCGGTTATTTTAATTTGTTTTAATGGTTAAAGAAGTGACTATTCGTAAAATTGTATATTTTTTTAAAAATGTTAAGGATGCTAAAAACTTATTTAAATGAGAATGAAAAAAAAAAAAAACAAATGCACTAAAGACACGCCCAAGGATACATGTTGGGCGGCCCCTAGCATTATACTAATATAATTAGACAGGAATGGGAGTCTATTTTAATCCGCCTGCCCATTATGCACCGATATATATATATGTAATATTATTGTTTTAAGTTTATGAGGGTTTAAATATTTTGAGATTGGTTCATATGGTTATAAAAATTTGAAACTATGCCTGGATTAGATGCCTCTTTAAGCAAGATCCGTATGTCCAAACTCTGTTTGTTCAGTGGTGAAAAACGTTGAAGTAGAATAAATCTATCGCATAAAAACCAACCATAAGAAAACACTTGTCGTCATAAAATAAAAAATAAAAAAAAAATATGACCACCCAAGTCCCAACTCATGGGTGGGGCCCGCCCTATGCAGCCAAACTTTGGTCACCTTTTGAGTGGCCACCCACGAGGGCCACCCCTAGATATAATTATCTACCGTACGTAATTTATGGAGTCATATGCAATATCCTTTCTAAATTCATAAATGTTTAGAGCATCTAAAATAACATCAACACTAACAACTATCAGGCAGGTACCAAGATAAGCTAGCTAGGGGAAGACTTCGAATGAAAAGTGTAAAAAGAAAATTGCATAGGCACCAAAGAAAAATGATAGGAAAAGTTGTAAATAGTGACCAAGAAATCTTCTTGGCTACTGAAATGTGAAAAAAACTCACCAACGAGAATTTGAAATTTTACTAAAGAAAAAGGGTATAAAAACTTGTTACAAAATAAAATATTTCAAAATGAGATTAATGTGCTAAAATTAATGTCTTGTGGGGCCAAATAATCTTATTTTATGAGTACCTTAAAAAAAAATAGGTACATGATAAGGTTTTAAAAAACGTTTGAAATCAACAGATTAATGCACATCATTTTTTAATTTATATCTTATTAATTTTTTAACTTATTTTAAAGGACATTACAAATTAATAGGGCCTTTGATTTGAAGAATTTAGATGTTGGAGGGATCATAACCGTTCATTGGGCTTTTTATGTGGGCCTCTAGTTTCATGAATTGGGTAACAGCAGCCGAGTGGACCTATTCTAATAATGGGCTCTGATACCCAATGTTGAAGACCACTATTCCATGAGTTCCCAAGTGCAGTTGAGAATTTAGGGGACAAAGATTTTATGGGCCGGAATACTCCGAATGTTGACGAGGTTATGATTTCTCAACCAGAGGAGAGGCAACAACTCCGAACAATTAAGGTTAAAACTATTGAGATTTGCTACACAACGTCCATCACACTTTATATTCTTTTTTTTTAATTTTTTAAACTTTTAATATTAATTTTTTTTAATTTATTCTTTTTAAACTATTTCAAATTTTTTATTTATTATTCATATAATAAATATTTAATAAAAGAAAAAAATTAAAAAAAATGTGGAGTGTGGAGTGTGGTGTGAATAGTAGGAGGTTGTAAAGATTTTTTGAAAACTACTAAAGCTTGGTTTGAATAGTGAGATGAGATGGAATGATTTGTGAAGAATAGTGAAATGATTTGTAAATAGTAATGAAATTGTTTGAGTTAATATGCTTTATGGGATTTTAAGAAAGAAGAGAAAAAAATTGAATAAAAATATTATAAAGTTAAAATATTATTAGAATCTAATTTTTTAATATTATCTAAAAGTTGAATTATTTTTTATATTTTGTTTGCAAATTTGGAAAAGCTGTAATAATTAGGTAATGATGAGATGAAAAAGTTGAATATTTAAAATTGAAAAGTATTTGCATTTGTGATCTTTGAATATTGAGATAGATTAGATTAAGATGAGATAAGTTGAGAGGACTTTGCTATCCTTTTTCATTCGACTCTCCCCTCTCCTATGAAACTTTCTGAATTACTTTTTCCAATTGCTCACAGTAATAGAATGCGCAAAGAGTACGCAAAAGTGACTGCACATAAAATTTTTATTTTTGTTTTTTTTTTTTTGTTTTCATAAAACAACTTTTGAGCATTTACTGAAAAAAATAGAGAAAATAGGGAGTAGTATTTTAAAAAATTGGGTAAGATCATATTGGACTTTCCTTACGTCTTTATAGGGGAGGTTTACATAATTGGACTCTCTTTACGTCTATATCAGATTCTGGCCGCAAATGCCAGGCCAGAACCTGATTTTCCAAGTTAAAAAAGATCAATCGATTGCGCATACTATATAGAAATCTATGATGCAAAAGTCACAGAAAAGATAAAAAAGCACAAACCACTGCAATTATTAGTGCCCATTATTCATGGTTCTAATCACTGCACACAATAATGAGGATTTAGGTTTCTTTCTCTGAATCTGAAGACCTGTCTCTTTCTTTTGGGCATTCCTTCATCTCTGGTCAGGTTGGGTTTGCTTTTGAGCATTGAAAATCAAAGTTCACCTCTAAAAGCTATCTTTTCCAATCAGCTTAAAAACTTCAAGACAATTGATGATAGTTTTACTCAAACTATCCTCAAAATGGAACATGAACATGATGTAATTTTGGGAATGTAGATCATATAATCCAATCATGTTTTGGTTGAGACGGCCATGAAGTGATTGCAAACCTCTCACTAAAGGCTGAGTCATGGTCGGTTGAACCTAGTCACAAAACTCATCCACCTTCTGATGTGTCCTTCCTGCCCTTTATAATTTCAATGAAAAATCAAAGGAACATAACAACAAAGCATATCCACAATAGTAAAAACTCATTGATTATTATTACGATGGCCACTAGACTCCAATTATAAAGGTCTGCATCATCTCATGGGAAGCTTGAGGGTTATCTAAACATGTTTTAATTACTGCGGAAATCTTCTAATTTTCAAGCTTGCAATTAATGACCAACTGAATGAGTCAAAGATAAGAAATAAAGAAAGAAAAGATGAAATCTTCCTTTGATCACTTTGTCAAATCAAAGCCCAAGGATTTGCCACAACAACTTATTTCAATTTCCAATATATGATCAGCTTCCATGCCCTTTTGAGTCCCAAGGACGGGGGATCGAAAACCAGAAAATAAAATGTGGGATTTTTTTTTTTTCCTTAGAAAATACTTTATATTCCCAAAATTAAACATAAAAGAAAAGAAAGGAAAATATGGGATTTTTGGTAATTTTCGTCCATTAATTTTTTCTCCAAAAGACTAATTATTCCTTGCATCGTCCAGAACAATTAATTGTGGCCCCCCAAGATCATAATTTTTCTTCCTCCGTCTTGCTTTTAACATTGAATGATGAGAAAGAGACAAGATACTTAGGAGCAACTTGCTTGGCATCCGTGGCTATGAAGTCATGCCACTTCTTGGCAACCTGCTGCATGGTCCTACCATCTCCTCAAGAAATCTATTATCAAACAGTGATCTCTATCACATATACCTAACTTTTGTTACAGTGTTTTGTACCTGTTGGTCATATATAATTTAATAAAATTGTTTTAGTATTTAAATATAAAAAATAGAGATTATTTTTTATATTAATTAATGACATGACAGTAACACGTGACACGGCTCGCCGCCCGTCCCACATATTGTACAAACTTCCCCTAGAGATGGTTGATGCTACATCTTGATCTATCTATTGCCGCGAGCCCTTGTGTTGCAACTCGTTTGGCCCATCTAGAAGTTATGTTCAAACCTCAAATCAGACTTGAATTAAGCAACTAGTCATTCTTTGGTCATCAAAATATGATTGTTGGAACTTTTCTAGAAGACGATGTAAATAAATTAAGTTGGTTTTTCCCAACCAAAATGAGTAATCACAAAGAAAGCTGAAGAAGATGCCCGATTTTCTTCTTTACCTTGAGAGAAAGTGGTATATTCTTTTTCATCATATAATGATTACATTCTAATGAATGATCTATACATAATTATGAGGGGTAGCGTAACTGATCCGGTCTTGGATTTACTTCTCAATGGTCACCAGTTCAAGTTCCCTTAGGGCCATTGTGGGATTACCTAGTCGTTAATTTCAGGACCTCATGAGATTAGTTGAGATGATCGCAAGCTGATCCGGACACCCACGATTATTAAAAAAAAAAAGAAAAGAAAAAGAATGATCTATACATTGTTGGATTTTCAATTCACATGCCTACTAATACTATGCCAATGGTTTCTGCACCTTGCTTCATTTTCCATAGATTAATATATTTAGCCTTTTAGTTTAGGGTCATCTCTTTCCATTGTATCAATTTTATTAGCTTGTTTCCATTTCCATTTCTTCTTTCCCCCTTCAAGCTTAATTAAAGCTAGCTTGCTTGCTAGCCAAATCAGGTGGCATCCTAAATTAAGTAAGTAGGCAATGTTGTTGTGGTTTACAAGCCATAAGAATGCTTAATTTCTAATGCGTTTGGCAGGAAGGAAAAAAAGAAGGAAGATTCGGATCAGGTGGAAAGAAAATATAGAATTGATCATATCATGTTTATATCTTTCTGTAGAGTGGGAAAAAGGGGATGTGGAGAAAATGAAAGGCGGGCGGGTTTGCCTATATTCCTGCTCATTATTTTTATCATGATCAGAAAATGGACAGAAAGATATAGAAAATGACTTTTGTTTGTGATTCGACATTTTTGTAAAAATAGATTTAGAAAGCTATACTATTGAAGTTCAACCAAAGATATTATTATTATTTTTTCTTTTAATTCAATTTCTCCATGATCATGCCCACCAAACACCTTTATAATCCCTTTCTTCCCTTTCTCTATTTTTATCTATTTTCTTTTATCATAAACAGTTTTGAAAATTCAAAAATATCTAGTGACTAGTAACATGATTTTTGTTATCTAGTGACTATAGTACCATTAGTAATTTAGTTGGCCAACTCTCATTTTCTTAAAACTAAAGAATACAAAAGTCGAGCACATGTCAAGGCTGCTTTCACCTAAAAAATAAGATTTTTTCTTCTTACAAGAATCATGTAAATGGATGTGTGTACATATATATTATTGTATGATTTGAAATTAGAAGAACAAAGAAAAATTCATATGTTCACAAATTAATTTTCAAATTTCATTGTGGACATTTGGAAAGATTAGTGTCTGGAAAAAATTTGTGTATAAGAGATATATGTGTATACATCATATAAACTAGAGAATAAAACAAAATAACAAGTATAATTTAGAAAGAGATAACTTGGTGTTCACGTTGCGGTGGACACTAGACATTTTTCTCAGAATAGATTCCGTTGTTTCCAAATCTTAACATGCACTAAGTTTCTTGACAATCTATTTCTAAGATATAACAATGTTAGTTTCCTTTAATCTCCTTTTCAGTACATACAGAAAAAGATCCCTCAAACTCAACGTAAAATAACCAAAATCTAAAAAAATAAAAAGACAAATTAAAGGTATAAGTGTTTATCTAAATTTTTAAAGAATTTTGGAGTAATTAAATTCGTGGATGAGATTCCTTATTTATAAAAAATGAAAGGACCTTGTACAATGAACACAAGGCTCCAGGGGTTTGGCCCTTGAGGTTATTCTTGTGAGTCTTTGTTCGAGTTCTGATCTTATCGTTTCACTATTTGTTTGATACGAAAATAAAGGAAAAGAATCCAAACGTAGTGGCACCTTGGTGACTCGAACGGGTGCGTCACACGAAGAAAGGATGTCCATTGTTAAGCTACACGAAACCTTGCGTTGTTTAGTTATAAGTGGACGTCCACAATTAATTGGGGAATGAGATAAAAAATTTTATTTTAAATAAAAGTTTAAAATATTATATTTTATTATTATTATTATTTTAAAAATTTTTAAAATTAAATTGTAATTTAATTTTTTAAACTTAAAAAATTATAATAATAAAAATAAAATAAAATAAAAATTTTATGTTTTAACTTAGTTACTAACATTTAATAATTTTGAGAACTCATATACGTAGATGGAATAGGATATTGATGGAGCATCATCAGCCACAAAACTTGACGTCTGTGTGACGTGGCATGAACCAATTGGGTGTGAATGTAAAAAAAAAAAAAAGAGAAATACGTAGAAATACATATAGACTAAAAAAGGAAGAAGACGTGTGCCACTTGGCGGGCAAGAGAAGAAGTGAGGTGGGAGGACCCACAAAATGCACCCGAAGCTCAAAAGCCACGAAGCTGCGCAATAATAGAAGGTGGGGACCCGCCCCCCTGGGAAAAGAAGGCCGTAATATTTGGGGTGAGTCAACCGGCCAACTCCCAGTCCCCACCCTCTTATTATGAATGGAAACTTGATTTGGTCATCGATGGTGTGCTAGGCAGCCCTCAACTTTGCCTTTCACTTCAAAACTCTCATCTTTCTTTGACTCCACTCAACTATCACCTTCCCTAGTCAAATCCTCCTTTTCCACCCTTTCTTCTCTAATCTATTCTTAATTTATGTGTTTATACAATTATTTTTGTGAAAAAGGCTATTTGTCACACTCGATATATGAAATAAAAAATAATTCGTTTACAATTCTATATATAAAATGAAGGGTAGTTTTTTTTTTTTTTAATAAAATTGACATGATTTTATAAACTGATAATAAAACGAACTGTAAAATAGTTATACGTGTATCTTTTTTCGTGTATAGTCTAGCTCTAATAATTCTATTTCTCTTTTAAAGTCTGCCATGTCATTATCCATCTCAACTAATTAACCCATATATAGAATACGAAGTTATTTTAGAAATAAAAGAATCTTCATGACTTTACCCTAATAAATTGACTAAATCTTCGGCTTCATCTCAATGCCAAGTTTCAAGAAAAAGGTGTTAGTTTAGTTTGTCACTTAAATGTGTTTCTTTTTTCCCCACATTGATGATGTATATATATAATCTTGAGTAAAGATCAGATATCATATGTCAGGATAAAAGCGTTGGTCCAAAGACTCGCATTTTATTTAATATATATACATCATCAATGCATTATAATACATATTTAAGAAACTAACAGGAAGTTTCGTGGCTTGCTGCTTAAGAAAACCTTTTTTTTTAGGAAGTTATTATTGTTGGATGTTTCATATCTTTTGGTATATGTCATTACCGGCTTTTGTCAATTAACATATGAATGTTTTGATAACCTACGTTTACAGAATTAAATGCATGATCCGTACTAAAGGATAGGATAAATGTGAGATTATTGATTGTCCTAAAGTTATTTATATTATATTCTTAATAAATTAAATTAAAAAAAAATATTAATAAGTCGGTATGTAGAGCACACATACATACTACTGATCAATGTGGCAAGATTTAATTCATGTAACAATTTAGACAAACGAGTTGTTCATAAAGTCAAATTTACAAACTATCTATATTATTCGTGATTCGAGGATAGTGGGCACGTGATTCTAGGCCTTCAGTGTCACGTGCTTCTCGTTAGTAGATTTATTTACAATTTTGCCCTTCAATTGGCCTCTTGGGCCTTGTGGGACCAGACTGTGTCGTAAGCCCATCCAACAGAGAGAAATATTGGTGATTCAATAAACTCAAATTGAATTATGGAAAAAAATCTGAATGCAGTCAATTTGGGAGATGAATCACGCACCAACCATCTACTTGGATGTTAAATAAAATGGTTCGTTTTATTTTATGATACAGTTGGTTGAATATGCGGGCGAGAAGGAGATTTAAATGAAGGGAAAGTGGGATCTAATAGAAGGAAGGGATATTAATGAACAATAAATCTACTCAGCCCCCAATCTACGGATCACACACCACACTCCTCACGTGCTAAGTCCGGTTCATCGCACACGTCACGGTTCTTCTCCAAGCTTCTCTCTTACTAACGCCCCTCACCCTAGCCTTCGATTTCCTCTTCTCCCTCGTCGGCTTCACCCCCAGTGTGATCTTCTCCCTTTTCTCTTTCTTCACCCTTACCCCCAGATCCTCAATGAACTCTCAAACTCGAACCCTCACCCATCACCCTAATGCCCCTCACACCTAAATCTTAGACCCAAACTCTTCTCCCTCACCCATCACCCTGATGCCCCTCACACCCAAATCTCAGACCCAAACTCTTCTCCCTCACCCCTTACCCTAGCACCACAGAGAAACCCAGACGACATCAAAAAACCCAGATTTCCAAATCTGTTGTTCACTTCGCGGTAACACTGATTATGTGAGGGTTTTTTTTTTTTTTTTGGTTGATTTTGAGTAAATTTTTTGTGTAGGAATATCAAGCATTAGAATGTATGGTTCTAAATGATTCTATTAATATCCCAAACGAGCGGTGAGAACAGGAAATCTTTTCGATGAAGCCATGTGGAAGTGATTTGTCACATGTGGTGAAAGAGATCCGGATTTGAGCGGTGAGAAAAGAACGCGGGCTGTGCGAGGATTTATGGAGAGGTTTGCCTTGTGCGCCCTATGGAAGGGATTCGAGTTGGGTGGTAGAAAAGCTCACGCTGGGTGAAGAGGGAATGGGGGGGGGGGAGTGGGGGAGAAATGCCATTTTCAACCTTTT
>QEOT01001375.1:41824-52977 GCA_003123785.1 Pterocarya stenoptera
TATATATATATATATATATATATCGGACAATTTGTCTTCTTTTAGCAGTATTACTCTTAGAGATATTGGAAGATAATTCGCTGTAGGAATGCACATGTTATTATCAAAACAATATCGTATCTAAAAGATATGATCATATATCACTCTCATTGAAGATTAGGACTCCCAAGTCACGATTAAACAATATGATGTGCAGGAATATATTTGAGTATTTTAGCTTGGTTAATGCTACTCATGACTTGGATTTCAATATTCTTCTTCTAGCTTCTTCCTTTTTTCTCCTAATTATTTATTGCATTTAAACCCATATATAGTTGAATTTGTTTATTCACCCTTGTCTCTTTGGGTTTATCTTTTGGTTCATCAATAAGCTAGCTAGATAGGGTCGTGGACCACCCCCACTATATTTTTCTTCATATAAAAGATTTTTAAACCAAACTAATTAACCTCATCTAAGAATAATATTATTCATTACCCTATATAGTCACCATTATTATTTCTTCATGATGATGATCTAATATATTTATCTACCATATATTTAATTTCATACAAGAAGATGATGAAAATATGTTGATTAAAAAGATGATGAATAATAAATATAGTCTATAATAATATACATAATGATATTTCATTAATTTTCAGTTAATTAAGTTAGTTGCCATCCAAGTTTTTAAAATTTTAAAGACGTTGTATATTGGTTTTATCAAAGAAAAATATTACTATACTCACTCCTTTTGACACCTCCATCTGACTGCTAGTCAATTTTTATTTATTTTTTACTTAGTTATTAAGAAAGTAATTTTAAATGTATTGATGTATTTTTTTATTTTTTAAATACGTTAAAAAAATATGAAAGAAAAAACTTTTTTAAAACACCCCGCGGTCAAGATGGGTTGCATAGTAGCCGCACCCTTTATCAAATTAAAGATGGCTGCTCGTAGACCTTACCGAAATGGGATGTAGGAATATTATATATAGGATAATGCTATGGACCGAGAATAATGCTCCCACATTGTACCGATAAGTGTAAATATACTTCTTCTTTTTTCTTTTGTTTCTTTCAATAATCTTTTTTACATCTTTAAACATTTTTAAAAATATTTTTAATCATTAAATAAATAAATAAAAAATCAATCCATTTTGTCCGTAGGGATCTCGATTCAACTAGCATTTTCCTTTTATATATATATAAATAAATTATCTTGCTAGATATGGCAACCAAAATCCTAATCAATCAACATGATTTACCTCTCATGTTTTTGTATTATTTGTTTTCCTATAGTAATTAAATGCTTGCCTAATTATATAATTCATTTGGTTATCGTGTAATCATTAAATTAAGCAAGTATATACATAAATACTGCTTAATTTTGTCACTATTCCACTATTTTATGATAGTGATACAATTAGATAAAGTCTTAAGAACTTTGATTGCTCAACTTGAAATAACAGAAACCGACCCCTAACTACTAAAACACTACCTTTTAAAATAAAATAAGTTAAATAACAGGTTTTGATTGGTGTGATCGAGATGAACGAATCATTAGTAACTGTAATTAATTATATCAATGAGGATGATCATGTTTGTCTTGAGATTTGTCGTCTTCTTTATACATGATCCATTTATTATTGCTTCAAATTTTCTATTCAGTATATGGAGTACAACATCCACGTTATTTAATTAGTAATATTTAATTTGTAAAATTTAAATTTTAAAAATTATTTTTTAAATTAAATTATATCACTTAAATATTTTTTTAATTCTAAATACCGATGTGAAAATAAAAAATTTTCTTTAAAAAAAGGAGGAGGATTGTCAATATCGTCGATACACCCAAATTTATAGTCAACCCCACGAGCTCGACCCAATTCGATCGATCTTCTCCTCACGATTAACCTGGTCCGTAGTAAAATCAATAATTACCCGAATCCAATCCCTTATCTTTAGTACTATCTCAGCATGGGTCTTCCCATTTTAACTATTTTTACAGGAGAAATTTAATTATCCTGTCGATTTATGTCACATCAATTAATATAAATAATATTTTTATTTAGATATTGTTTGAATAGTGAGTTAAGATGAAAATTAAATAAAATATTATTAGAATATTATTTTTTTTATATTATTATTATTATTTTAAGATTTAAAAAAATTTAATGGTTTATTATATTTTACATAAAAATTTTAAAAAATATAATGATAAAATAAAATAAAATAAAACACTTTTTATATCCAAACCGAACTGATTTCTTTTTGTTCTTATACGTTAACTTGTAAATAGCATCAAAAAGTAGCCGCCCCATTTTATTGTTAAGGGAATTGGCAGAGCACAAATAAGCCATATATATGGTCTTTCATCATGTGATCATTGATCCACTTACAAAAATCTTTCCTGCACCATAGCAATAATGATCGATGGGAAAAAATAAATGTTATGATTATCAAAATTTTCGTCTATTTTGAGGTTTAATCATTGAAACTTTTTCTCCTTGCTTTTAAATCGAAAACACTCTAGTGGAAGGTCAATTTTTGGGGTGTGATCGTTAGTGGGGATTCCATTCTTCATCCCCCGATCCACAAGTAAGATAATCCTGATCTCCTACATGGAAGCAATTTTCTTGGAATATGTGAAAAAATAGGAAAATGAGTATAATTCCATCCAAGCTCCCACCGTACGAAAAAAATGAGATATTTTTTATTGACTCTTAAATTCCGAACTTTATACAATTTTTACTTTTTATTTTAAAACCATTTGATTAAAAGAAGTGTTACATGTATAAAATTTTTCATAAAAATAAATTTATATATTAACGTAATTTTATGTGATCGGTTATATCTACTTTATAATAAAATTAATTTTATAATTTAACGTACCACATCAAACAGCATTAGTTTATAAAATTATTTTTATAAAATTTCTTTATGATTAAAATATTTATGTTTGACTAAAACTAGAGGCTTGATGGAGTATTAGATGAAAACCCACGTATGCATGTTTCAATTCGTTTATTTTTAAGCTAATTAAAGGAATCGTTATTCCATTGTTATAAATAGCAATAACATTCAACTATAAGACTGTCAAAGTTAATACCGAATTGAGTTAGGTTTGAGAATTAATTTGCCTCTGTTGCTTCCTTCATTTGAAGTCCATGAAAGTTGTCGGTTGAAAATAGGATAATTTATTCACAATTCTCTCTGGTAGAAATCAGAAAGAAAATTGGAAGGTGTCAATGAATGCAAAGCTAGATTAATGGAGCTAAAATGTAGAGACAAAGCAGCTCCCTAGGAGATTGATTATATTTAATATGATATGAGATAAACATATAATTGGAGCTAAAAAGAAAAAATACTGGATTTAACAATTGGGACAGGTTTGGACTTTGGGTTAGAGCAAGGGACAGAACACCTTAAAGTATGAAGATGGTGTGCCCAAATCACAAATGAAATCAATTATTAGTGTAAAAAATTGTGTTAATCACTTAGGATGAGTGGCCATAAAAGCATTTCAATTATTTAATTCGCATAAAAAAATAGAGAGAGAGAGAGAGATGGTAAGACCAAAGAGAGGATGAAAATGAAAGGAAATAAAAAGGAAATAAGGAGGTGGGTTCCTTGCACCAAACGGATCTCTTTGTTTTGTGGTTTGGGTTCGGATCTAGCTTTGGGTTTGGGGTTCGGAACTTGCTTTGTATGTGGACTTTGCGAGGATAAGAACGGCCTCCCTCCCCCCTTGCTCTCTTCCCACTTTGTAAACTCCATCTCTACCTCTCTCAGACTCTCTCAAGAACCTCATTCTCTCCCTCCCTCCCTCCCTCCCTCCCTCTTTCTACACAGATAGGAGGCTCTCTGCTCCGTTTCTCTCTGTTTCTACACACATTTTGCTAGAAAAGTTGTAAGATGGCGATCGAAAACCAAGAAACTACTGTCCGGGAAATCAAGACCAAGAATAGGAGAATCATGGTACAAGCCACTATCTTCTTTCTTTATTAAATTTGAATTGGAGTTTCTTTTTTTCTCTTTGTGTTCTTCATCTGGGTCTGGTCAATGTGCTCTGTTTTTCTGGAGTTGGTTACCTATGCTTTCTAGCTTACGTTCAAGATTCTACTATGATCTTAGCTTCCTGGCTCTGGTTTTAATTCTTGGTTTGTTGATTGAATAGGGTGCTGGAGGTCCCGAGGACGAAGACAATAGGTGGCCGCCATGGCTGAAGCCTCTGCTCAAGGAGAACTTCTTTGTTCATTGCAAGTTACACGCGGAGTCCCACAAGAGTGAATGCAATATGTACTGTTTGGATTGTATGAATGGCGCTCTCTGCTCTCTCTGTCTCGTCCACCACAAGGACCACCGTGCTATTCAGGTGCGATTTGTTGTCTCTGAGTTCGTATATTTCCTCGGGTTTCATCCTATTTTTGCATCAATGTTTCATTCATTGTTGTCAAATTTACTGATTTCCTATTTGGAGTCTGTTCTTTCAGTAATTCTTTTTCGAACTTCTATCTTTTCCGTTTAGGGAATCGCAGGATTCCCCCGTGTCAATTCTTTTTTCGGGAATTTAGCCCTTTTCCTTTCTTGAATAGGTTTTGTTTTTATTCTTTTTCCTTTCTTTCAAACTACGATACCAGATTTGCTCTTTCTGAGAAAAAATGGGGGTCAAATAAAAAAAAATGGATTTTTTACTCAGGTGCCTGATTGATGCGAGGCTCAATTGAACGGAGTCTCTACTTTCCGGTGGTGGCTGAGTTTATTTTCTTGCATTTTCTCACCATGGAAACTGATAAAATTACAAGCCACATACACAAAACTCAAAAGGTCTCGTTTTTCATTCTCATGGGTCACAAACTTAACATGGGATTTCTTTGTATTACATTTTAAAAGCCAATAATCATAAATTTCTGATGGATTTTGTCTTTTTGGTGGCAGATAAGGAGGTCCTCATACCATGATGTGATAAGGGTCTCTGAGATTCAGAAAGTTCTGGACATTACCGGAGTCCAGACCTACATTATTAACAGCGCCAGGGTTGTCTTCTTGAACCAGCGTCCTCAGCCTAGGCCTGGTAAAGGCGTCACCAACACCTGCGAGGTCTGCTTGCGCAGCCTCCTTGACTCCTTCCGCTTCTGCTCTCTCGGTTGCAAGGTACTTTTACTGCCACAATGGCTCCCCATTCTTCAAATTCGCTCCTTTTTTCGCACAATGTTTGGCGTCTAAGAAACGGATGGAAAACTTGGCCTGAGTCGTGTTTTCATGGTTCCCTTCCATTACTCTCTCTGTTGTCAGTCCCATGATTGGTTCCAATGGGTTGACTTTTTGACTTACATTGGCTTAGGGGTTAAGCTAATGGGCATGAGTTTTTTCCAACCAAACAAAGAGTGCACATGTGCGAAAAAATTCAACCGGGCTTTGAGGGTTAGTTGTGATACGATACAATTAGCCCTGGTCAACAAGTCTAGGTGGATGTTTTTCACATTTCAATTACTTGTGCAAATTGCAATGGAATCGGGTCTCTGTTGTCTCGGTGGTTAACTCTTGTGATTTCCTGATTACAGATTGAGGGGACGTCCGGGAATTTCCCGAAGAAGAAGAGGCAATCGGCGGCGATGGCTTCAGACTCGGAGGAGTCCTACAGTAGCAGTAGCCATGGCAGGGAGAAGAACAAGGTGCAGAGCTTCACTCCCTCGACGCCGCCCCCAACTTCTGTTAATTACAGAACGGCCAAGAGAAGAAAGGGAATTCCACACCGTTCCCCAATGGGAGGAGTACTCATTGGGTACTAGTCCCTAGACTTTGGCGAAATTAATCTAGTGCCCCCCACATATATAACAATGTAGCTGTCAAGCGTCCAATGCTCGGAGCTTTTCATTTAGCCCCCATGAAAGGCCGGTCTTGGATTTTTTAGTATCCCTGTGTGTACATAGAAGCAATAGAAGCGACGAAAGTTGGGAAATGTGGAAAAATAAGACCAAATGCCAAGGGTTGGATGGTGAAGGGAAAAAAAGATTAAGAAGAATACTCTATATATATATATATATATAAAATATAAATAGGTGCTTCTCAGAGTGATTATACATAAGTTTCGGGGTTTCGTTGAAAAAGGTTGTAAATTGCTTTTGGGTTTTGTTGGTATTTTAGAAACGGAGGTAGGGGAGGGTGAAAAGACAATGTAAGTCCTTGGGAGGGACATAAGGGAATGTCTTTATATGGAACGATGAAATAATAGAACGAACTTGTGGTTCTTGTATGTGTAGAAATGTACGTATGTGTAATGTACTTTCCATATTTAGAAAGTTTTTGACTGGTTGGCGGTGGTGGGGGAGAGCTTCCCAAGTTGGTGGGGCCATGGCGGCCGGCCTGTTCGCCCCCTCGTGTGTACGGGGTCAAAAGTTTGGTGTCGTTTGCGCACGTGTGCTACTCCCGTTCGTTGGGGGTGGGACAGCCAGGCGTATTGGTTCTCGAAATTATAAAGTAGGTCAGCCAGCCGCCCGCCCTCATGTAAATGAATTTATTTTGCATTATTTAAGTCAGAGAGGCGGTTCCTTAGCGAATGGGTTTTCGTGTGTGTAGGACCATCCGCGTGGTTTAGTCATGGCCGTGCGATGATGACGATTGATCTTTCTCATTGGCATTGCTAGTTTCTTTATATTTTATTTTCATTTATTCGCATTATGGGTCATTCATAAAAAGTTTGCATGAAAGTGCGTATATTTTCCTTGGCAAACAAGATTTGCTTCAAGGGGTTTGGGATGTGTGCAGAATGAACGAAAGTGAGTATACAAGAAATTGTCCGCCGTAATATCTTATTATTATAAATTTTTAAAATTTTTATAATAAATATTTAATTTTTTAAAATTTTAAATTAATAATAATATTAAAAAATAATATTTTATTCAATTTATCTCAAACTATCTTATTTTACCATTCAAACAAAGCATTAATATTGAGCCACGTATTTGTGGTCTGTGAGGATGTTATTGATTACGTATTATTAATACGTAGTCAATCATATCAGTGAAATGTATAAAAGAATATGTAAAAATGACTGTATATAATATTTTTATTTTATTAATAATATCTACCATGTTCATGTGGGGACTTCTTGATGCCTTTACGATTCCATGCCAAAAACGTGTGTCCAAAAAGCTTGATCCGATGCTAGGGTTGCCGTGCCATTTTGAAGTTTGAAATTGAATTAATTCTGTTTTCTGCGAATATTGTTTGATCTTATCTACCTAATTAAAATCTTCTACCAAATAAAATAAAATGAAATTCGTATTTATATTTAATAGGATGATTTCTATGCTGCATTTGAGAAAGTAATAAACAGTAAAGAAGAAAAGACTATAAATACTGTGTTGGTTGGAATAATGAATATTTATATTGAAAAGCTATTGAATATCCTGAGAATTAACAGCATGGATCAATCTAAATTATGGATTTTACTTTTTTTTTAAAAAAGGCAAAATTAAGTTTGAAAATGTTGTGCTGTGAAAGTTGTGAAGAATTTACAAGTGCGGGGCAATTCCGGAGTTTTGAGCAACTTCTGGGCAATTGAGTAGCGCATACGTGAAGCAGAACAGTTCGCCGTGGCTTGTGGGTGCATTGTGCATGTGGGCCAAGCAGGCCGTGTCCCTCGCCGTGTACGCTGTTTTTGTTTTCTTTTTAAAATATCAATCTCTGAAATAATGCAGTCAATAATTCGTTGCTGCTTTTTTCCTCGTCCCTTCACCGTCCATGTTTGAAGGTTAACCTTTGACTCGTTTTTTGTTTTCCCATGTGAATTGGACTCTTTTATGTTTGAAGGCTTGATTCTCTCCGAATTTTGTAAAGGAAAAAAATATAACCATTCTCTCGTCATTTTATGATGTAATATTAGATGATAAATTTTTAAATAAAATATAATTAATAGTTTCCAATCATCTAATGCCATATATATCATAAGATGATGAGAATTAAAATAATAAGTAACATTCATCTTTCGTAAATAATAGCAAAATAACTTGAGTGAAGATATTTTTTTGAGTTTTAAAAAATGAGAAAAAAATTTTGAAAATATATTATACAACTTAAAAATTGTTTGAATATAATTATTTTTTCTAAAGTTTGTAAAAGTTATATTAATTAATTTTTGTGTTTGAATAATGATCAAATAATGATAAAATTAAAAAATTAAAAAATTAAAATTAAAAAACATTTTGTGTTTGAGTGATATTGTTTGAGAATGAATCATGAGAAGTTATAGTTTTGAGAATTTTTATAAGGGTTTTCTCATTTCTTACATACTTATATTTTGTCACCATGCAAATACAAGAATATGAATGAATATTCATGTTCCTACGAGAATGGCTCGACCATCCCCGTAGCTAATGCATGTACTGTCCAGCTCAACACGCGTTCCTAATTAGTATATGATATGCTGTAATATTTTCAAATTTAGAGAAGGAATTAATAGATCACTATTGTAATAGGAAAATACTTTAGCTACAATAGATGAATTATATAAAAATAAATTTATAAATTAATGTGATTTGATATGATATGTAGATTAAAAAATTATTTTTATTAAAAAATTAATAAAATTATATTAGTACGAAGCAACGTGTCTGGAAAGTTGGAGATATTCACTAAGAACGGTCCAACGCAGTACACGTATTTAGATTCTTACATAGGGAAGCATTCTTGTCGAGGAGGCGAAATTAGTTTTGAGCAATAAGATAGGATGCTCCTACTTGTGGGCCAGTGATCAGGAAAACATGAAGTCCTCATATTTTCTTGGGACACCTTAAAAATAATATATAATAAAATGAAATTATCAGCCTCAGAATTATAAAATCAATTATTATATAAAATTAGAAAAATAATTAACACGATATATATAAGTCATGGTAATTTCTTTTAACTAATTTACTTTCTTTTGTTTTTCGTTTTAAAAGTGAGCATAATTATCGGAAAGTATAATCTTGTTTGTTTTCGCAGATAGATATGAAATAAATTGAAAGTTGAATAAAATATTATTATAATATATTTTTTAATATTATTTTTGTCTTGAGATTTGAAAATTTTAAATTATTTATTTTATTTTGTGTAAAATTTTAAAAAAATTATAAATATTAGATGAAATGAAATGAGAAGGGAATGGTTTTGAAAACAAACAAATGTGGAGAACCATTTATGAAGCACAATTTTGAGATTTTCTTACCCGGTTTTTAAATTCATCAAGATGAGCGTGTGTTTTTCCATATTATTGCTGATTACCCCCAAAATCAATGTGTTTGAAATGAGTTTGAATATTTTTTCATGTCCCTCAAAAATGAAAAAAAGATCAAAAATAAAAATGTGTTGATCACAGCTCTTAGATCACTAATGACGTTTTCTCAATAGTACGCACTCTAAATTATCAAAAGTGGTAATTGACATTCTGAATCATTACGATTTTGAGAATATACATTCAATAATAAACCATAAAGACTATGTAACATGTCTTTTTTGTTTGACATTAATGTTCAAGTTTTAAATGGGTTTATAAATTAATTTTCAAAATTCCTTAATTCTAGTATGCTA
The DNA here is from genome assembly GCA_003123785.1 of Pterocarya stenoptera. Lineage (NCBI taxonomy): Eukaryota > Viridiplantae > Streptophyta > Magnoliopsida > Fagales > Juglandaceae > Pterocarya > Pterocarya stenoptera. The sequence continues at coordinate 51,381 of QEOT01001375.1, forward strand.
TAAAGATAACAAAAAGACCTACCTATAAAGGCTATAATGATTAATCTTCAATGATAATCTCGGGCGCTCACACACATACACACATATAAGCATATATGTATATGATAGTCTAATACTTTTGACTATGAATAATTTGATATTTTAATTTTATAATAACATCTCATACAATCTTTAACTTAAAATCTTTAACTTAATTCTGATAATATTTTATTCTATAATAATTAAATACTCAATGAATTTAATTTTTAGTTAATCCAATTTTTTTTTTTTTGGATAGTTAATCCAGCTCTTAAGGGCATGGCTTAGCTCTTTTATATATGTATATGTGTGTGTATATATATATATATATGTTTTATTTTTTTAACTCTACACGACGGGGAAATATTTTTTAAAGGTAATAAAAGAAGAGTAATGATACATCTATAATATATTTTATAATATATTCTATAATAATATATTAAAATGAAGATATTTTAATAAAATGTTATTATTTTTATATAATATTTGATTAAAATATTCCTTACTTTAGTACATTATTATTGAACATATTGTGAGTAAATTAATTTTCATAAAGGAATATATTGGTTTCCAACCAAAGACGTCATGAAATCTTCTAGGTGTGTGAAATTTATGTTGTCTAGGCAATAATGGCTTCCACGGTACTTTGTCTCCCATGCATGCATCTCAAGGTTGGGGAAGTACTAGGTCGGAAAGATATTCATATTATATAATATATATATATATATAATTATATATTTATATATAGAATTAATCTTTGTATCATCCTACACACCACACACTATAACTTATTTTTTTTATTTATTTCTCTTATTAAATATGTATTATATGGATGATGAATAAAAAAATATAAATATTTCAAGAAGAGTAAAATAAAAAAAAATTTAAAAAAAATTTAAAAAAAATAAAAAACACATTAGTGTGTGGTGTGTAAGATGATGCATAGCAATACTCTTTTATATATATATATATATAGACACACTCGCGGTATGAGATTTGAGACTCGAGAGCAGTACTATTGGAGCATTTAATTGCATGGATTTAAGTGGTTTGTTAACTCTTTTGTTAAACAAAAAATTTTAATATCTTGGATGATTATTGAAGTTTACAATATTTATCTTTTCAACTTTTATCTCATCATTCTAAAATCTCTGTTCACAACGTATAATGCATTATAATTATAAAATAAAATTCAAAATGTTAATATTTTTTGAAATTAGGACGGAATCGTGATATTTTAAGCTAGCATGCCAACAATTAAACATGCATATATAATTATATATATATAATCAATTGGATAAGATATGAACAGAAATCCTACCCGTTCTTATCCTGTCCACGTAGGAGACTCTGACCTAATGGTGCAAGTTGAGTTTCATGTGCATGCATGGTGTGTGATGGCCATGTAGGATCCCACAACGCCGACTTAAAAAAGCAAGTGGGTTCCTATTATTCTATGTGGATCTCACTCGACAATGCATCTACTTTCCCACTCGATCTTTTTGATTAGCTCCTTTTCTCTTGGTGCACTGCTCATGCATCATTAATCATCAGGGCCCTCTCCTTAATTTGGCCAAAC
>QEOT01001375.1:68426-87664 GCA_003123785.1 Pterocarya stenoptera
ATATATATATATATAATTGTTTCCATTTTAATTTATAAAGAGTATTATTGGTGACTTTGTGTCCTTTCTGAAAAGGAATGCCTTGTAGGGCGCCATGGAGGACAACAAAAGTATTGGATTATATGTGGAGCCTAATTAATTTTGTGGGCAGAAAATTGAGAGAGAAAAAGTTCGCTCAATTGTTGCTCGACTGTCGCTTGACCTAGTGCTTGAGTGAAGCTTAATCCGTGAGTTCGCACAAGAATTGTCTGGTTTTGTGGCGAGCCAGATTCCCGCTCCAATTACTGGGATTGAAAGGAGCACAGCAACCAAGTTGATGGCTCCGATTACATCATTGCTTAATGCCATATTGGTCGGAGATTGCTAGCTTATTAATTACGAGATATTAATGTGAGTTTTGATTCTTTGTTGAAGATCTACAGATAAGGAACATGAAAGGACAGGGAAGAGAGAGAGAGAGAGAGAGAGAGAGAGATCAGAGAGAGGGAGGGAGGGAGGGAGGGAGGCCAGGAGACTGGAAAGCTTAGCTTTATAATAAAGCTTCTGTTATCCACGCCCACCGCCACAGCTTTTTGTTGCTCTCGCCTTGGATTCGTGAAAGCTACGTGCCTAGCAAAAACTGAAAATTTCAGAAGGATTGTGTTCTTTAAATTATGAAAAATGCTCCTCTCACGGACAGCTGGGTAAATGGGTCNTCTTTAAATTATGAAAAATGCTCCTCTCACGGACAGCTGGGTAAATGGGTACCTAATTTTTTCTTTTTACTTAATAAATAAGGAAATATTTTAACGATGTTATGAATTTTTTTTTAAAAAAATATTTAAAGATATAAAAAATGAATGAAAAATAAAATAAAATAAAAAAACTTTTTTGCCCTTAACCGTCTCGTGCTACACCTGCTCTTAAATTATATCTTCTGTGCTACACCTGCTCTTAAATTATATCTTCTACGCATTGTTTTCTATGCACGTCCTCGTCGGTTTGGTTAATAATAATATAATAGTTGTATTTGTTAATTTGAAGCAAAAGAAATGTATATATAATTGTTTCCATTTTTATTTATAAAGGGTATTACGATTCTTATATCCGTTGACTTTACGTCCTTCTTTCTGAAAAGGAATTGCCTTGTTGGGCATGGAGGACTATAAAAGTGTTGGATTGTATGTGGAGTCTAATTTTGTGAGTAGAAAATTGAGAGAAAGAATTTGCTCGATTGTTGCTCGACTATCGCTCGACCTAGTGCTTGAGTGAATCTCAACCAGTAAGTTCGCTCGATGGTGCACTCGACAATGGGCTCGAGCGAAACTCAACTTGTGAGTTTACTCAAATCTCGTGCGATAGTGGGCTTGAGCCAGACACAAACTCTAGTGTTCGCTCGAGTTACGCATGACATACCACTCAAGCAAATGTTGATTGGCTATTCGCTCGTGGCGCGCTTGACACGCTGCTCAAGTGAAGAATTCAATTCTTGTCAGATTAGAATTTTCAGCATCCTTTACTATAAATATGTAATATTTGACTTATTGTGTACGATTTTAAGCATATTTTCAGAGTGAACAATAGTTAAGTGAGTGCATATTGTGTAAGAGAGCAAAAATCCTAGAGAGTGAGTTGAAATTGAGTAATTGTAATCTCATTTGATTAATAAGATTTCTGCAACTCTGTGAATGTAGGCAAGTTGCCAAACCATATAAATTGTATGTTGTGTTTGCTTGAATCAGAATCTTGATCATGTCCTTGTTTACTTTGGTTGCCATCGTTGGTATGTGTGTTTTGCACAACAAAAAGAAGGAATTGAAATTGCTTGCCAGTTAAAAATGTCATAAATCGAGAAGTTAGAAGAAAACATGCATGAGCTATCCTATGAGTAAAAGGGAAAACAAAATGATAGAGGAGATAACCATGATGAAGCTAATGCGAATGGATTTTGATTAAAGATGATAACAATGTGATGCGGGGCAGAACTAGAATTATTTTGACAACTAGTTAATCAACAGAAACCAGGGATTGAGATTGAGAAAAGATGCAATATTGATAAAACTCTGAAAAATGTTCATTAATTGTAAAATTAGAAATTATTTTTTAATCCCACAAGCCATGCTTAAATAGCTCCTAAATTTGAAATTATGAGAATTTTTCAAAAAGGAAAAATCTGAATTTTTGCCTAAAAATTAAATATGTAATTAAACAATAATCCTACCAAAAAGTTTGTCTAGAATCNTAATATTTGACTTATTGTGTACGATTTTAAGCATATTTTCAGAGTGAACAATAGTTAAGTGAGTGCATATTGTGTAAGAGAGCAAAAATCCTAGAGAGTGAGTTGAGATTGAGTAATTGTAATCTCATTTGATTAATAAGATTTCTGCAACTCTGTGAATGTAGGCAAGTTGCCAAACCATATAAATTGTATGTTGTGTTTGCTTGAATCAGAATCTTGATCATGTCCTTGTTTACTTTGGTTGCCATCGTTGGTATGTGTGTTTTGCACAACAAAAAGAAGGAATTGAAATTGCTTGCCAGTTAAAAATGTCATAAATCGAGAAGTTAGAAGAAAACATGCATGAGCTATCCTATGAGTAAAAGGGAAAACAAAATGATAGAGGAGATAACCATGATGAAGCTAATGCGAATGGATTTTGATTAAAGATGATAACAATGTGACGCGGGGCAGAACTAGAATTATTTTGACAACTAGTTAATCAACAGAAACCAGGGATTGAGATTGAGAAAAGATGCAATATTGATAAAACTCTGAAAAATGTTCATTAATTGTAAAATTAGAAATTATTTTTTAATCCCACAAGCCATGCTTAAATAGCTCCTAAATTTGAAATTATGAGAATTTTTCAAAAAGGAAAAATCTGAATTTTTGCCTAAAAATTAAATATGTAATTAAACAATAATCCTACCAAAAAGTTTGTCTAGAATGGAAATCAGAATCGCTTCTAAAAATTTAAATGAAATATTTTTTAAAATGACAAAAATGAACATAAATAGATGGTTTGGGAGAAAAACAACCGATATTGCTCCAATCAAAGATTCAACGGTCTTTGCCATATTTGCATGAATTTATTTTTTTAAAATAGTTCAACACTAACAATGTAGATACTAGATCCGGATATCCCATATTAGTTTGGATTTGCATCATCATTATGACAAAAAGATGATGATGAGATAATGATAATGATGAATATAATGATGAGATGATAATGGATAGTGACAAATGATAAATGAGGAAGATGGTGAGATTGTAATGTTTTTGACATTGAAGATATGATGAAAATAATTTTTTTAAAATAGTTCAACACTAACAATGTAGATACTAGATCCGGATATCCCATATTAGTTTGGATTTGCATCATCATTATGACAAAAAGATGATGATGAGATAATGATAATGATGAATATAATGATGAGATGGTAATGGATAGTGACAAATGATAAATGAGGAAGATGGTGAGATTGTAATGTTTTTGACATTGAAGATATGATGAAAATAATGATTAAATAAGGATGATTATAACAATGATAATAAGATGATGGAAGAGGAAAAATAGAAAGAAGGGGAGAGAAAGTAGAGAAATAACAGCAGGTCGGAAGGAGGCGAAAGAGGAGACAATAGAGGAAGAATGAGAGGAGGAGGAAGAATAAGAGCATAAGGAGTTGGTGGAACAGACAATATGAGAAGGTGATAAGAGGAGGAGGAAACAAAGAAAGACAAAGAAATAGCACTAGGAGACGGGTAGATAAGCTAGGAAGAGCGGTACGGGTGACCCGACACCTTGGTCTACTATGTGACGTAGAGTGTATTCCTTGCAAGATGATAGTAAAAGCCCTTGTGCGGTTCAGCGGTTGTGCCCTATTCCCTCACTACTTTTTGTGCAATAATAAAAAAGTAAAATAAATTCATACATTTTTAAGGTGTAAAGGAGAAGGTTTACAAATAAACCTGAATGTAAGAGAGCGCAGTCCATCTATACTCTATAGTAGAAAAATGAGTAAAATAAACCTGTCATATCGTAACAGCTTAGATATAACTTCATCTTATAACAACGTGTCACCCAAATATCTTTATAAATAGTAAGAAAAACATCTAATTAGAAAAATAATATTATACAAAAGCAACTCATATCGCTAAGAATAATTAAAACAATTAATATAATATCAATAATAAATAGAAACAATCAAAAAATTCCACACGACACGAAATTAGAGGTCTGAGTTTGATGTTAATGGATCTAGATCAAAACAGATTGACCCATTAAGATACGATTGTTTAACAGGTTTCTAACGGGTCAACCCGCTTTGACCCGTTATGACCTATTTAAGAAACTAAAATTACACTTATAACCTTATACCTAAAAACTAAAAAAACCCTAAGACACACTTTAGCCTTTAGATTCACGTCGTCCCCTCACTCTTGGGCTCTCCCACCTTAATCGCCCCTTGGTGACTCGATCCCCTTTCTAACGTCAGACAAAATTTAGATTAATTATGACAACTAATTTCAACAGATGATTAACATAGAGAAGACAAGAGATTCGTCTAGAAATACAAAGAAAACTTTGAAAATTATTAATTAACAGTAAAATTAAAAATTATTTTATGAAGTCCACAAGTCAAACTTAAATAGCTGCAAAATTAAAATTATGAAGATTTTTCAAAAAATAGAAAATCTAAATTATTATATGAGAAATAAATAAATAAGTAAACAAGAATCCTACCAAGCATTTGGCCAAAATTGAAATCAGAATCACTCCCAAAACTTGAAACCTAATATTTATTAACAAGGCAAAAATGAACATAAATATATGATTTGATGGAAAATAACAAATATTGCTTAGTCCAAGGAAGATATTAAGTTTTTCCTTCCATATTTGTACATATTGATCTTCTTAAAGTAATACTTCAATGCAATTACGAAGAACTTGGATCTAGATACCCTATATCAATTTGGGTTTGCACCATTCTCTCTCTTCTCTCTGTCTTAGACTCTCCAATCAAAACCCTATGTTAGGGATCCAGTAGAGGAAGTAAAACCTAAGGGGAAGATGAAGGACAGAGGCGAACTGAACTGGAGATAAGGATCGTGTGAAGTGAAGTGAAGTAAAGAAGGGTTGAAGAAGAAACGGCGCCGTATGATTCAGTGAAGGGCAGTTGAGGAAGTGTCAATAAAACGTACTGTTTAGGCATGTAGCAGTGTTTGTCGTTTAGTACTAAGTGGTGCTACGCATTGTTTTATTAAGTTGCTATTTGTTGTTTTGGATAAGTGTTAAAATACGTAGCTTTCGGGATTGAATATACCAAATGATGCGCTCTAGGTCAGTCATTTACTTTCAGGGTTTTGTAGGTCAGTTTATCGCTTTTACGTAGTCTGTTACAAAGGGTGTGCAACGACCTTAAGGGGAGGAAAAGGTACAGAGGAGAATGTCTGGAATTTGTCAAGGTTTTGAATCTATAAGGAGGTTGGGAATCCCTCGAAGCATTCCTATTATCAATATACATGTGACCCTCTTAAGCTTTTCCACAAACACCTTCCATACATTGCTTATTTTCATCACTGCAAGTTCCATTTACATTTCCACTCAATCCCTTGTTACGTCATAGCAATCGCAATAGGTTTCTAACAGTTGGTATCAATATCCACCGATCCTATGGTAGGAAATACAAGATCCAAACACCAACAAAATGAGGCATTTCAACAGCAGCTAGAGCATCAACAACAAGCTATACACGAAATGAAGGCTAATATGGAGCAATTAAATGATATGATGCGGACAATCATAGTCTCTCAAAATCCTCATCAAAGGGAGGCTCACTATGAAGTTAATATGGACCAGGAACCACCATACCCACAAAGGACCAATCTCAGAGGTGTGAGACTTGAGTTTCCTCACTTCCAAGGAAACAACCCAGCTGCTTGGATCTTCAAGGTGAACCAATACTTCAAATTCCATGACTCCCATGCCTTACCGCATGCTCATGGCCTCCTATTACATGGACGGGGAGGCTCTTGTGTGGTTCCAAGAATCTTTGAAGGGGGCCATTTCCTTGACTGGGACACCTTCTCTAGATCGATGCTTGTTCGTTTTGGACCAAAGACTTATGACGATCCCATGGAAGCACTACCCGATTGAAACATACCAATTTCGTCACTGTGTACAAGGCACAGTTTGAGGCTCTTTCCAATCGACTAAGAGGACTCTTAGATGTGCACAAACTGAGTTACATCCTCAGTGGGTGAAAGACGAATTTTCGCCTTACCATTAGAATGTCAATCCTGTCAATTTGAATGTAGCATATGGGTTAGAAAAAATACAAGAGAAATACCTCTTAAGTATAAAAAAAATCCAGCAAGCCTATAATAGAGAAGACCAGTGTAGTAATTGGAGGAAACTATTCTCATGGATCCTATTCAGGAGAGGGAAATAGCAACAAGTGGAAGAAATCTTGGGGACCTATAAGGGAGGTAACCTCCACTCAAATGGATGTGAAGTGCAAGAAAGGGTTGTGCTACCATTGTGAAGAAAAGTGGAGCCCTACCCATCCATGCAAAAATTCCCGAATTTATCTTTTACAAGGTAGTGAAGACCTGTCTGAAGAAGAATTAGGCAAAATAGGAGGAGATAATGCAGAACATGAGGTAGTGGTAGTGCCTATTGACCATGTAGAGGAACCAGAGATATCCTTGGCCGCCATAGCAAGAACTCCATTGTTAGTACCATGCGGCTAGTGGGAGACATTATGGGAGAACCATTGGTGATACTAATGGACTCGGGCAGTTCACATGACTTTATACCTTGATACCTAAACTGAAGCTGCTAGTGGATGTTTCAATTAATTTAAAGGTGAAAGTGGCTAATGGACAAGAGTTTAAAAAGTGAAGGAATGTGCAAGGTAGTGAGATTGAAGGTGCAAGGTACTTTATTCCAACCCTCTCTTCATTTACTTGATCTTGCTGGTTGTGATATTGTACTAGGGATCCAATGGTTAGAGATATTGGGCCCTATAACTTGGTATTTTTCAAAGTTATTAATGAGTTTTCATATGATGGAAAGAGGGTTGAACTAAAAGGGTTGAAATTAAACCCATTTGTGGTGGAGGATGGCCACAAGCTACTCAAAGCCACTATGGCTAAGGGCAAGTGCAAATTGTGACCCAAAAAGAGAAGGGGTAGAGTCTGAAAGATGTGGATGATGATCTTGCGAAACTGTTGGGTGAATTTGAAGAAGTGTTTAATGAGCCTAAGGGGTTACCTCCACCCCATGCACATGATCATAGAAGTTTCCTCAAGGAGGGCACTCAACCGATTGCAAATAGGCCATATCGATACCCCTATTACTAGAAAGCAGAGATAGAGAAAATTGTGGCAGAGTTACTTAGATCAGGGTAGTAAGGCCAAGTACTAATCATTTTTTCTCACCTATTTTACTAGTTCGTAAGGCTGACAGAAGTTGGAGGCTTTGTGTCAATTACTGGGCACTAAATAAAGAAACAGTGAAGGCAAAACTCCATATTCTAGTAATCGTTGAATTGCTGGATGAATTTTTTGGTTCGGTTATTTTTTCTAAACTTAACCTAAGGTTGGGATATCACCAAGTCAAGGTAGTAGCTGAAGACATACCCAAAACAGCTTTTCGAACACGTGAAGAGCATTACAAGTTCTTGGTAATGTCTTTTGGCCTAACTAATACCCTGACCACCTTCCAAGGGTTGTTGAATGATGTATTCAAACCCTATCTAAGGAAATTTGTGCTCGTATTTTTTGATGACATATTGGTGCACAGTAAGTCTCGGGGTAAACATTTGGAGCACCAGAAATAGGTTTTAACTATGCTGCAACAACACTGTTTGTTTGCCAAAAGGTCAAAATGCCGGTTTGCAGTTGAAGGATATCACCAAACAGAAGTTTATAAAGGGCTATGGAATTATAGCAGCCTCGCTAACAGCCTTGCTGGAAAAGAATTTTTTTTTTTGTGGAGTTTGGAGGCAAAGAAGGAATTTGAGGCACTTAAACAAGTTGTATTACAGCCAAGACTCCCAGATTTCAACAGCCATTTCACCATTGAATGTGATGCTTGTGGTAGGGGACTTGGAGCCGTGTTAATGCAATCGGGACAACCAATTTTCTATTTGAGCTAGGCACTTATAGGGAAGGCACTATTGTTATCTACTAATGAGAAGAGCTTTTAGCTCTTGTGGTAGCTGTACAAAAGTGGAGAACATATTTACTTAGCCAATCCTTTGTAGTGAAGACTGACCAAAAAGCACTTAAGTTCCTACCTGAGCAGTGGGTAGGCATCGAGGCTCAACAAAAATGGGTGGCTAAATTAATAGGATACAAATTTTCTATAATACAAAAGGGGAAAGGAGAATAGAGTGGTTGATGCACTCTCCTGAAAAGATGAAGGGTTACAAGGGACTATATGTTTTGCTATGATCTCATTTCCTTTTATAGGTTGAGGAGCTGAAATAGAGTTATCGAAATTCGAGTAAGCTAATTGAGATGTTAGACCAACTCCAGGCCAACCAGGACAGTTCAAGGGTTTCTCACTGAAACAGGGATTGATTTTAAAAAAGGATTAAGTTGGTTGAGGATTCTGATTTTAAGCAAAAACTGCTGCTGTATGTTCATAATAGCCCTCAAGCTGGTCATTCTTGTTACTCGAAGACATACTAGAGAGCTAAACGTGATTTCTAATGGAGGGGAATGAAGAAGGACATCAAACGACTAGTGAAGGAATGTGATATGTGCTAAATATGAAACTACACTTCCAGCGAGGCTGCTCCAATCCTTACCTTTTCCTAATCAACCTTGGACTAAACGTATCACTTGACTTTGTGGAAGGGTTACTAGTTTCAAAGGGGTTTAGTGGTGCTTTAATTAATTTTAAATGAGTAATTCAAGTAGACCTAAAATTTACTGCAAGAACGCTCCAAGATCTACAGAAGGTCTTGATCGGGAATGTCCAGTTCCCAAGTTTGGTGGACACACCATCCCCTTCGATGGCTTCTCCATCGGCAGGGCCTGAAGTGGCTTCAGGCCATGTGGTTCAGTCGTATGCCCAGGTGGTGAAGAAGAAAGTGGAGGCTCCTACGTTTAAAATCCCCATGCAGTTTCCAGTTGAGATCAATGGTGATATGAGATTTATATTTTCTGAAAGTAAAATGACGAAGGCAGTGGAAGAATTCAGATTTACTTTGGTGATGAAATTCTTGCTGGTTCGGCCATCTATTGATAAAATCCGGTTGTCTGTGATCAAAACTTGGGGGCTGCAAGGGATACCAACAATCAGCTATATGGATAACTTTCATCTTCTTATCCATATGAAAAATAAACGTGACTACGTGCATGGTTGGGCCCGGGAACGAAGAACCATGGAAGGGACTAGTTTTCGCCTTTTCAAATGGTTTAAAGATTTTGATGTAAATAAAGAATCACCTTTAGCACCATAATGGATCTATTTACCCAGTCTTCCGATGCATCTATACAAAGTAGATCTATTGCAAATCTTGGCAACACGGTTTGGAAAATATTTGGGCACCGATAATGCTACTATTAATCGCACGAGAGCATCGGGGGCACGTATTTGCGTGGAAGTCGATTTAAATAAGGAACCAGTGAAGGGCTTCCCTATTGTCATGGCACCTAACACATGTATCTGGCAAGAGGCAACGTATGAAAAAGCTGGGTTTTATTGTTCCAAATGTTACCGGCATGGACACACATCGATGGTTTGCAGAGTTGGACAGAAGAAAAAAGAAGAAGGGAACAAGAAAGAAAAGCAGGTATGGTAGGCCAAAATTAATAACATTGTACTAGAAGAATGTTCAGACCCTAAAGAAAGGACGGGGGAAGTGGAGCAGAAGGCAAATTCGAGTATGGATCAATCTCAGTTTAAGGGGGTGATGGAAAATAAGACGCAGGCTTCAATTGAAGTGATTAATCCGGTGATTATGGAAAACCCGGTGGTGGAAGTTCAAGAAAATGAGGAAGAAACAGATGCAAATGCTACAGAATCACATGTGAGACAAAATGTGAGGACGGCAATATCAGAGAATGGTGAGGAGGATTGTGAAGAAGTGTGGTGTGATGAACCTCCTGGAGAAATATCACCAAAAACAAACAATGTAAACTTGGAGGATGAAGCGATGGTGAATACTGGTGCTTAGGAAGAAAATGAAATACTTGGATGTGAGTCAGATAGAGAAGAAGGTGAAATACCAACGTTTATGGTTAAAGAAAAACTCTATGAGTCGGATGTGGAACAGAGACCGGTTTCTGGAAATTTAGAAATGATGGAGGAAAGATCGGTAAGAAAATCACAACAGGTTTCGACTTGTTCTCAAAAACTTAATCTATGACTGATATAACTCTCTTCTGGAATATTAGAGGTTTGCGTAAATCTAGAGGTAGGCTAAAGAAGCTTCTCAACAATTACTGTGTTAAATTAAGTACCATTGTAGAACCTTTTGCTCCAGTTAACCGTATGTCTGTGCTGGGAAACTTTTTACAGTATAATTACTATATTTCGAATGCATCACAGGGTGGTAAGTTGTGGTTGTTTTGGCATGATCTAAATGATTTTGAGGTCATTTCTTGCACTACACAAGTGATATTTGGATGGATGGTTACTGCTGGTCATAGAATTCTGATTTCTTTTATATATGCCAAATGTAATTATGTTGAAAGAAGAGAGCTATGGCTGCAGTTAGAAGCAATGCAGGTGGATGATAAACCATCGATGGTGCTGGGAGACTTCAATGTGATACGCACGGATTCAAAACGGATTCGTGGTAACCCAAGATCTCTTATTCCTATGTTAGAATTTAATGATTGCTTAGAACAATGTGGTCTAATTGATTTATCAAATTCGGGCCAACATATGTCTTGGTGCAATGGTCATGAAGGGGTTTCTAGGAGCTGGGCAAAGTTGGACAGAGTGCTTATAAATGATAATTTTTTTAGGAAATTTACGTCGGCAAAATTCATTTATTTGAGGAGGAAAGCATCCGATCACTGCCCAATGGTGGTCTATCCGGAGGTGCCGCGTTCTAGTTATGGTCCTGCACCATTCCTATTTCAAAATATGTGGTGCTCTCATGATTCATTCCTGTCATGTGTTAATGAGGCGTGGAATCAACAGGATTTGACCTTTGGCCTTTTGAAACTAGCTATTAGACTTAAACGTACCAAATTGGCTTTACGGTCGTGGAATATAAATGTTTTTGGGAGAGTGGAAGAGAATATTGGAGCTCTTGAGGAACGCATGGATGTTCTGGAAACTCAACTGCAGGGGTAGTTCTCAGAGGAGATTGAGGCTGATTTCCTTGTAACAAAAGTTGAACTCTAGTTATGGGAAAAGAGGGAAGTGAGCCGTTTGGATCAGATTGCCAAGAAGAGCTGGTTGACAGAGGGGGATCAGAACACAAATCTTTTTCATTCGGTTATTAATCATAAGAAAAAAAAAGGCCAAATATCCAGGATGGTGCTTGATAACGGAAGAATTCTGAAGAGGGCCGATATGGTGCATAAGGAAGCTGCGGCTTTTTTCCAGAATTTTCTCTCGACTAATTCGGCTGTTGAGGAATGTGACTTATCGGACCTGATACAGAGACAAGTTTCTGAGAAAGAAAATGTTTCTTTCTGTGCGGAACCTTCAGAGGAAGAAGTGAAACAAGCAATTCTTTCCATTCCCAAAGATAGTAGTCCGGGTCTAGACGGGTTCGGATCAGATTTTTACATATGTTGTTGGGAGATTGTTAAGAGAGATGTCATTGAGGCGGTGAGCGTTTTCTTTAGGGGTTTGCCCTTTACTAGGTTTTATTCATCCTCTTTTATTGTTTTAATTCCAAAAGTACCTGATCCCTCTAGTTTTGACAAATTTAAACCTATTAGTTTGTGTTCAGTGGCATATAAGATTTTTTCTAAAATTATTGTCTCTAGGCTAACTGTGGTTATGAAAACTTAGTCTCTCATGAACAAAGGGCGTTCATTCCAGGGAGAAGCATTTTTGAAAACATCACGTTAGCTCAGGAAATGGTTCATTCGCTTCATAAAAAGATGCTGGGGGTAATGTGATAATAAAACTTGACATGGCTAAGGTCTATGACAGGGTGAATTGGGGTTTCATTTTGAAGGTCTTAAGAGCCTTTGGATTTGCTGAAAATTTTTGTAGTTTAATTCAGCAATGCGTGGAGAATCCATGGTTTTCGGTTATGATGAATGGGACATTCACTAGCTATTTTCAGTTGGCTCGAGGTCTTTGTCAAGGGAATCCTCTCTCCCCTCTTTTATTCATTATTATGGAGGAAATCTTGTCTAGATTGCTAAAAAAAAATTTTGAGTCAGGGAGAATTTGTAAATTTCATCATCCAGTGGGTGCTCCTCTGGTCTCTCACTTATTATATGCAGATTTTATACTGATTTTTGCAAATGGAAATAAGACCTCTATGAAAAACCTGGTTCGAACTCTTGAAACTTATGAAAAATGGTCGGGTCAAATAATTAGTAAAGACAAATCTTCAATGTTTATGTCCAAGCATATTCCATTGATCTGTAAAGGAGGTACATTTCCTGTGACATATCTGGGGGCGCCGTTGGTCTCAGGAAAATTGACGTCGAGAATTATGGAACCAATGATTGGGAAAATCAGGAGAAAAATTTCAGGTTGGAAGATGAAGCTTCTTTCTCATGGGGGAAGGCTTATTCTATTGAGACGTGTTATTGAGCATGCCAATTCCCATAATGTCAGTGATGAATATTCCCAAGGTGACTGTGTCTCGTATAAATTCTCTCTTGGCAAATTTTCTTTGGGGTGAGGTGGACGATAAAAAAAAATATCATTGGAGATCATGGGAGAAAGTGTGTAAGCCTATTTCCGAATGAGGTATGGGACTAAGAGAGATTAAAGATGTTCAAAAATCTCTACACATGAAGTGTGCTTATCGAATGTTAACTACTAGGACTTTGTCGTCAAATTTTTTCTAGGCGAAGTACTTTAGAAATGAGCATATTTCATTACGTATGGAGAGACCTATGGATACCCGATTCTGGAAATCAATTACGGCTTGTCTTCCAGAGGTTATGGAGAACATTAAAGTGTTGGTACGAGGGGGTAATGCTTCTTTCTGGTTTGACAAATGGCTTGCTTCAGGGGCTCTAGCAGTAAGAGTTGAGGAGGTGTTTAATTTAAAATTGAGTATTAATGACTGCTGGATTAATAATTCTTGGAATTCTGCTAAGCTAGTTGGGTTAGTGGGTTCAGAATTAATGGAGGAGATTGTTCAAAATGTGTTGATTGGAAAATGTGGCCCGGATCTCTTTATATGGCAACCATCTCTAGATTAGTAGTTTTAGTACAAGGACGGCATGGGAAGTGGTGAGAAGTAGAAGTTCCAGTTCTCTATATCATGAATGGTTCTGGCATAGTGTATGGCCGAAAAGGATTTCCGTGTGTTTATGGAGAGCCTGGGCAAACGGTTTAGCCGTGGATGACAGAGTGCAGAGTAAGGGAATTCATCTGGCCTCCGCTTGTGATTGTTGCGCACGTAGAGCTCCAGAAACCATGGATCACGTTTTATCTACTGGTGATATAGCTTTAGCAGTCTGGTCAAAATCAAGTGTTGTGATGGGAATACCATATGTGAATTGTTTGCCTTGGAAAAACAGAGTACGAATCTGGTTTGAATATGCAAAAAAATCTTCTATTAACGGTACGGTGATTGGTCTAATTCCCTGCATTATTACTTGGAGTCTGTGGAAAAGAAGGTGTAAGGCTAGAATGGAAGGAGTGGAGGACAATGCTGAGAAAATATGGAGGGAGGTCCGGTTTTGGATTAAGGTTTTGGCCGAAAATCTTAGAGTTTCTAAGAAATTAAGCAGGCAAGACGTTAAAATTCTTGAAGAATTCCAGATTGAACGTACTAGTATTGGGGCAAACAAGGTTAAAATAGTAACTTGGAACAAACCTCCCCCGGGTTGGGTGAAAATGAATTGTGATGGTAATTGCAATGGTAATCCGGGGTCTTCGGGTGGTGGGGGTATTATCCGTAATGTCGATGGTAGTTTTATAGCAGCGTTCTCAGCTCACTTTGGGAATGAGACTAATAACGGAGCTGAGCTTAAATCTATCTTGGAGGGTATCCACCTTTGTAAGCAATTAAATTTATTTAATGTTATTATTGAAACTGACTCTCGTATTGTTGTAGATTGGTTTCGAAATGGAAGATACACGTTATGGTACTTGTGAGATTTTTGGAATGATTTAAAGGCGGCGCTTGAAGGGATAAATTTTGAGGTGGTCCATCAATACAGGGAAGGCAATGGCGCGGCAGATCTCCTGGCTAGAGAAGGAGAAAGGGGGTAAGAATGTGATTTATGAAGGGAATATCGGTCTTCCAAGATACTTAAAAGGAATCATCCGTGTTGAAAAGATGGGGATTCTGTATCTTTGCAAACACAGAGGTTAAGTCTAATTTTTGTGGGTTATATTTGTGGCCACTGGTTATTAGATTTGTTTAGTGTATTTTTTGTTGATAAGCTTTTTTATTTTTTGATAAGCATGTTTAGGTGGAGATAGTTTTGTATAGATTTTCGATCGCTATTTATTTAGGTATGTTTAGTTTCTTTCTTGTTATATTTAGGCCTGTGTAGTTGATTCTTTCATGTTGGTGGTGTTTTTGTTAAGATATTGTTGTGTTGTAACCACGGTTTTCTTTCACCATAAGTGAGGATTTTTTAATAAACTTGGGACGGGGTCACGCTGGTGGCTACAGGCTCTTCGATAAAAAAAAAAGGGTTTAGTGTAATTTTTGTGGTGATCGATCGTCTTACCAAGTATGGTCATTTCATGATCTTGGCCCATCCCTATATTGCCTAGGTTGTAACTGAGGAGTTCATGAAAAATGTGTTAAGCTACACGGGTTCCTTAGGTCTGTGGTGTCAGATAGGGACCCAATTTTTCTGAGTACATTTTGGAATGCCATATTCCACTCTCAAGGATCCTCTCTTGACTTCAGTTAAACTTATCATCCCCAATCGGATGGCCAAATTGAAACCCTAAATAAGTGTGTGGAAGGTTATTTAAGGTGCTACACAAGGTTTGGTCTAAATGGCTTCCTATGGCCGAGTGGTGGTATAATACTACCTATCACACGGCCACTAAGATGACCCTCTTTGAAGTTGTCTACGGCTACCCACCACCCACTCTCCTATCATGTATTCCTAGTACAGTTTCTAATGAGGCAGTAGACCAAGTTCTACTCAACAAGGATCAAATAATTGACTTACTGACATAACTTGATAGAGGGTCAACATAGAATGAAACATTATGCAAATAAGCAGAGAATGGAAAGAGAGTTTGAGAAAGGAGACTAGGTTTGCCTGAAGTTCCAGTCGTACCGACAAAAATCCCTAGCTTCGAACGCAATCTGAAGCTATCCCCTAGGTACTATGGGTCTTTCCAAGTTGAAGATAGAATTGTAATCAGTTGCTTATCGCTTGAAATTACCCGAAGGCTCCAAGATACACCTGATGTTTCATGTTTCGTGCCTCAAGAGGAAACTGGGTTCAAAGATTCCAGTTCTTCTTGATCTTCCTCCCACAGGTCCCATGGGAGAGATCCATGGAGCGATGAATGAAGAAGCAAAGAGACAGGGCAGTGACTGAAGTGCTCGTGAAATGTTGTGGGATTTTTAAGGAAGATAGTAGTTGGGAGATACCATGGAGGCTTCAAGCCCTTTACCCTCCCCTTGTGGGTAAGGTGCTTTGAAGAGAGAGAGTTTGTTAGAGAACCAGCTGAGGAAGTAAAACCTAAGGGGAAGATGAAGAACAGAGGCGAACTGAACTAGAGATAGGGGATCGTACGAAGTGAAGTGAAGTAAAGAAATGTTGGAGAAGAAACGATGCCGTATGATTTAGTGAAGGGCAGTTGAGGAAGTGTAAACAAAACGTACTGTTTAGGCATGTAGTGGAGTCTGTCGTTTAGAACTAAGTGGTGCTACGCACCATTTTATTAAGTTGCTATCTGTTGTTTTGGGTAAGTATTGTAATACATAGCGTTTGGGATTGAAGATACCAGACAATGTGTTCTGGGTCTATATTTACTTTTAGTGTTCTGTAGGTTAGTTTATCGTTTCTACGTAGTCTGTTGCAAAGGGTGTGCGTCGACGGGGAGGAAAAGGTACAGAGGAGAATCTCTAGAATTTGTCAAGGTTTTGAATCTGTAAGGAGGTTGGAAATCCCTCGAAGCATTCCTATTATCAATATACATGTGACCCTCTTAAGCTTTTCCACAAACCCCTTCCATACATTGCTTATTTTCATCACTACAAGTTCCATTTACATTTCCATCCGATCCCTTGTTACATTACTACAATCACAACAGGTTTCTAACAGCCTAGTCTTCAAAACTCTACCAACTCCCTCTCGCTTCAGATCCCCGCGATTTGAGGGTACATTTTGGCTTTATGTGATGGGGGCTTCATTCGGTTGGTTTTGTTCTAATGTTGAGGATTTTCAATGGAGATTGTTCGTGGATTCGGCACGATTTTGATGTATTGGCTTCGGAGCTAGTTGTTGAAAACGGCAGCTACGTTAGCGGCTTTCGAACGCGCCAGAGGTGCGGCCTATAATTCGTTACGGCTCCTTTTGGTTTGTTTGGGTACGGCTGGGTTGATAGATGGAGTTGGAAGGAAAATTTTGGATTTCTACTTTTTATTTTTGTTTTCCTTAGATGTCAAGTGAACTGAAGCTTCTTCTTTTCATTCTTTTGGAAAGTCTTTATTTCTCATGTAATGGAAAATTTGACATTTGTAGTTATCTGTTTCCTTTTCGTATAATGCATTTAGTTAAATTTGGACTCTTCTGTGAGGAAGTGAGAAAGTAAAGTAATTGAAGTTCGAATCTTGTTGTTACAAATTCTGAAAATTAAATTTGTTATTATTAATTGATAATGATGAAAAATATTCTGATCTCCTTCTAGAATACATGGGATTAAATCTTTCCTCATTCATACTTAAATACTAATAAATATGGAGCCTTACAAAAGTTAGCGAGCTTTAGTCCAAATTCACTGGTTTTCGATTTATTTGATTATAGAGAAGTGCATACATCTTTATGTGCGAATGTGCATGTCTATGTGTTGACATGTGTTTGCCACTGTCAATTTATGTACATTGGTATGCTTGCATGGTCAGTTTGTCACTATCCTAATCGGATCAGACTCAGTAATTTAATTCTCAAAGTAATTTGAAAAAGGATGAAGTCACTAAATTGAGAGAATTAACAAGTTTTGTGATAATGGTTTAAAGGAAAGAATCAGAAACAGAGGTGAAATTTTTATATGCCTAATGTTTGGCAAAATTATAGAATATGAATAATGGTAATCACTTAAAAACTTTCTCATAGGCACCTAGACAGACATATGTTAATTACTTGTTATTGGAATCTGTAATTTTTTTCTGCTTCGAAAGAATTCCAAACTAACTTATTTGTGTTTTCGCATCAGACGGCAGAGACCAAGGTTATGAATGGTTGCCTTAATCTAGTTTGGAATAAAGAACTAAGTTTCTCTATCACAAAACCTTGTGAATTCACAAGACATTCAGCGAACATCCTCCAGTACTTTGGTCTTCTATTGTAGTGAACTGGCAATTTTTTGCTTAGATGCCATCTTGCAAAGAAGATTACGTCGTGGAAGAAGGTGGATAAACTAATCAAATGTTTAGATTTGTGTTTATTATTATTGAGATAAATCAATCAAATATTTAGATTTGTGTTTAATAATATTGGGATAACCGATCAAATGTTAGATTTGTGCAACTTCAATTTGTGAGTATTATGATTTTGGTGTTTTTTCTGCTTTGTGGATTGTAATATTAGATTTTAATTTGGTTTTGTGTTTTTATTGTTTGGATTGTGATTTGTATTATTGATTTTATAATATGTTAAAATTTGAAAAATATTGATATTTTTCATTAGGAGTTAGTTTTATATTTTTGGGAGATATTTTGATTTTAATTAATTAATAACAGGTTGAAACAGGTCATGTTGTATCGATCCATTTTTTCAACTAATTAATAACGAAATGAAACGGATCAACATGTCGATCCATTTTTTAATTAACTAATTAACAAGTTAAAACGTGTCGTGTCGTGTTAACCCGTTATTTTAATTAGTCGTATTAGGGTTTTAAATTCTGATACGTTTAGCTTAATGGGTCGTGTTCGTGTTGACCCATATGGTATAAAGTCCATATTTTGACATGACACGAACACAACCCATTAACACGATTTGCCACTCCTAAATTGATGGATAGTGACAATAATGAATATGAGAAAGTTGATGATAATGTAATGATTTTGATGCTGAAGATGTTATTGTTGAACCCAAGTTTTCAAGCCTCATATAATTACATATTTACATATGGATTTTGATGATAACAAATGAATTCAAGCATAAGGGAATCTCAATCTCAAGTTGTCTATGCAATGAATCCAAGCATATCAATGAACTAAGCATGAGCAAGAAAGGGAACAAACTCGCAATGAAGTTCTTAAAGTTATTTTTTACATCTCTTTATAAAATTCGAAATTAGATTAAGGTTCAAAATTAATATTTTCTCATAAAACATTAAATTGTTTTCACATGTGCATAACATGATTAAAAGTTTAAATTTTAAAACTTTGAAAGATGATCGATTGTCATATTTCACATGTGCATATTTTGTTTGAAACTTTTTAAAAGTGAATGATGTTGTTTTTGATAATTTCAAGAAGGTAAAACTTTGATATAATATTTTGAAAAGTGAATGATGTTTTGTTTGACAATTGCCACCATCCTCTCTTCTCTCTCCTTTCTCATCTACTACTCTACTCCTCTTCTAAGTTGACTTCTTAGTTCTTTCCGTTGTTGTGGGTCGCTATGACCCAAGACTTTTGCTGTTGCTTTGGTTCTATAAGTTAGAGACCAACAATTGCAATCGTGGGCTTTAGGTCTGCAAGTTTAACGTCCAATAGATGTGACCACGCGCCATAAAGACCTATTGCCGATCTCTTTATGTCCCAAGTCCGCGTATGTGGCCCGTGGGTCTGTGCAGTGATGGTATGTGCTATTCACAGATTGGTGTGATTATTCCTTGATTTTGTTTGTTGTTTAGTTTGATCAGTAATTTTGTATGTTTGATTTGGCTATTGTTTGCATTTATAAAATCTATAACTTTACTTTGTGTGAT
>QEOT01001375.1:96558-110055 GCA_003123785.1 Pterocarya stenoptera
CTCCCAGTAATCTAACTCCCTAGTACTGCAGGGACAGGCCTCTAACAATGTATATGTCAGATAGAAACAAAAATAAAGTTCACAGGCATGAGTTCATGATAAATCCACGCGTAAAAAAATTGGTACAAAGATTAAATACAACAGTTAAACAAAGCATTCAGCTTTTGATAGTGATAAAAGTTTGTTTCTCCAGCATACCAAACCATTCACAGTGATTTAGTACAGCTATAATTAACTTTTGACTCAATTAACTTTGTTGTCGATTCAAACATTCATCCAAATTTCAGCATTTAACCAATACCGCTAAATTCATAGCAAACATGGATCTTAGACTTGAACGGCGAAGCAGGCAAAATAAATAAATATATATACTTCAATTTTCCTTTCTTCACACCCTAAAAGATTATATAACTCAAGGTATAAGATAAACTGATGAATAATGTAACTAGTAGCTCTGCATATCATTAGGAAGGTTCATTGCCAAAGTCACAACGCACTCACATCATAACAAAGCCTTTGCTCTCAGTAATCTGACATAATTTTTGGTTACATTTATAGATTTCCAAGTTTTGGTTCATGCAAAGTCTGAAGAATATAAGTTTGAATAGTATTCAAACTCAAAGCCTTTGCTCTCAGTAATTTAATTCCCAAGTACTGCAGGTATAATGGCAAACTACTCATCTTAACAAAAAAAGACTTATATTGAATAGATAAGAATATATTGTGTTCAATGAGACAAAAATAACAACAAAGCTTAATCATTCAGGAGAAAATTAAGTCCAGCTATGTGAAAACTAGGGTCCAGCTATTTAATCTTCTATAAATATATAGTCTTGTTTTTTAACAAATACCTTAATATTGGAGGACTGGATTTCCTTTCTTGGTTTAGAAGTCCTAGACTTAGGACCTTAACTTATCTCTGTTCAGTATCTAGTAGGGCTTCATCAATTAAGGATCTCTTAGCCTTTGCAACATGTACAGAAAACTTAAAAATAAAAGAGTCAGATGAAAATGGGAAAAAAAGTAGCTGAATCAAAATGAATATAAACAAAAAAAATCATAGAAGCATTGATTATGCAATTCTTTGTTTATATCTAGGTACCACTCAAGACTGCAATTTGTAGTTTTTGAAGGTGATTCTCTAAAGAACAAAAGAAAATTTTAATTTTTAACTAATAAAAAACATAGAGAGAGAGAGAGAGAGAACAACCCATCAGGCATCAACCCAAACAAGAAATAGGTTGAAAAAATCCTTAATAGCGTCATCTCCATGTAAATGAAACATGAAAACTTTCTTGTTTAAACAAGAAAAGCAATAAAGAAACAACCCTTGTACCTCATCAACAAACAAAAAGGAACTAGCTAGAGATATTCCATAATAGAGAATCACCAAACATGAAACAAATTCTGATAATTGGTTCTTAAAATTTTTTAAGAACCCCTATAAAAAGTCATGGCAGTACAATCAGGAATGACATCATCCACAACATTCTGGTACATAAAGGCTCAATACGTAAAATGATAATCCCATCAATACGGGGCAAACAGGTGGCACAACATAGCTTAAGGATTGCTGAACTCTGCAGGCAATATATCGGTTAACTACCACATTTTCAACATCAACTTTTCTATTAATCCAGAACAAAGCAAATATTCTGATAAAATAGCTTGAGTTGAACGAATAAGAAAGTCTTACGTAATTGAAATATGCAGTCACCATAAAAACACTTCTACCATATGGAAAATAACTTACCAAACGAGGCAAAAATGACTTTGTTGCAAAGAAGCTTACCAAACTGATTGGGGGGAAAGAAAAAATTAAAACAATGGTTGCTTTCATTTCACATAAGAACACAGAGGTTGCGGGGGTGGCCAAGGAAACGAACTATGGCAAATCACTGATGCCAAAATAACCCTCCTATTACTTTCACTTACAACGTTGTACGCAATTTCAGTAACAAGCACGATGGAAGCCACTGAAGGGTTGTTTCACACTCTTAACCGGATAACCAATAGTGGCCAAATCACACACATGATGTTCAATAATCTCGATGTGCGTCCCACTGCATGATAGCTGAGGACCTGGTAGGAGCACAAAGAAACATTCAAAATCGTATGGACTCAACGGAATACGTTCTCATTGAATGGCGCGGTTGGGCTGAACATTCCTAGCCAAGAGGATGAGCCAAAACAGAAAATAATGAGAAGTGGATTTGCATTAGAACCCAAAATCAAAATTACCCCGTGGAGAATTATAAACATATATGAATCAATTTTCACTAGAAATATTGAGCAGACCACTCTCACCTCCAGCTCAAAGGCAACTCATCCATCATTTTCCAACTCAGCAGCCAAGCTTCCAGAAGGTTCAAGAGTAACGTAGAATACTACGTTGGCTGTGTGCTGATTCTGTTATGATGAATATATTGTGTAGTGCTCTGGCAAGGTGTCTGTTGTAACAAACTCTGCAATATTCTCTGCTCTGTACAGCAGCGTGCATATCAGCAGCTTGCTATTTTGCCTACAACAAATCTGTTATTCTAGCTGTGTATATAAACACCACTTGTATTATATTTGCAAATTAATGAGAATCAAATATTCATCTTCTCAAAACTCTCTCATGGTACCAGAGCTGAAAAACGACTAACGTCCTCCATGGGTACTTCCGGAAAAAATTCTTCTCCCACCCTCCATCATCCCAGCCATTTCTCTCATCTTGTTTCTGTTAAGTTAAGCTCAGACAATTATCTCCTTTGGCGAGCCCAAATCATCCCCTATCTCCATGGCCAAGTACTCTACCACTTCATCGATGGCTCCTCTCCCCCTCCTCCTCCAATACTTCCAACTTTTCTCCCTCTTCGTCACTCTCTTCCCCACCCCAACCAAACCCAGCTTACCTCCAGTGGCGTCGCATAGATTAGATGCTCCTCAGTGCCCTTCTTTCATCTCTCACCAAACCTATTCTTGCCCAAACCATTGCCTCTCGCACATCCTGTGAACATTGGATCCATCTTGACACCATGTTCACTTCTCAATCTCAGGCCAAAGTTTTTCAAATACGCCATCAACTAACCAACCTCAAAAAAGGCTCTCTCTCAGTCACTGATTACTATAAAAAAGTGCGTCTCCTTTCCGATACCATGACTGCTGCCGATGAACCACTAAGAGATTCTGAAGTGGTTTCCTACATTCTAAATGGTCTAAACTCTGAGTTTGAACCTTTTGTCATTTCTGTTACTACCCGTCCAACTCTTATCACATCTGCCGAGCTCTTCAACCTTCTCCTTACATTTGAAAGTCAAGTTTCCCTCAACTATATCCAACACGGTCTTCTTCTTCAGCCCTCTACAAACATCACCACTGTCTCTTCCCCACGTGGTGGTCGAAGTAACTATCGAGGTGGTCGTCAAGGTTATCGAGGTGGCCATTCTTTTCAATCTTTCCAACAATCTCCCCAATCCTCTAACAAGGCCACTTGTCAGGTGTGCAACAAAGTTGGGCATGTCGCACTGCAATGCAAGTTCGATCAAGCATATCAGTTTGAACCTCCCAAATCTTTCTCTGCCCACTATACCAGTGCACAATCCTTCCCTGATAAACAATGGTATCCTGATTCCGCTACTACAAATCATCTCACTTTCGACATGCAAAATCTCAACATCTCTGCCGAGCCCTACACAAGTGATGAACAAATTAAAGTTGGCAATGGCAATGCTCTTTCTGTGACTCATTTTGGTGATTCTCAGTTTTTAACTTCTAACTCCAAATTTCTTCTTCGAAATCTGCTTCATGTTCCTCAAATTACAAAAAATCTTATCTCTGTGAATCAATTTTGCTGTGACGACTCTGTATTTTTCGAGTTTCATAACTCTTTTTTCCTTGTGAAGGACAAGCGGACGGGAACTCCTCTTCTCAAAGGCCCAACACATAATGGCCTCTATGTTTTTCCTTCTCCAACTCCTCTCAAGTCCGAACCTGTTGCTCTTGTTGGAGAAAGGACTACCGTAGCTCACTGGTATCACCTTCTTGGCCATCCCTCCCTTCGGCTTGTTCCACATATTTGCATACCAAGTGCTTGCCATTTCTCCCCTCTCAATCTAACTTTTTTTGTACTAGTTGTCCTCTGGCCAAGTGTCGGCAATTATCCTTTAAAAATTCTGTTCATAGGTCTCCAAGACCTTTGCATTTGATTTATGTAGATGTTTGGGGACCATCCCCTTATATATCAAGGGATGGTTTTCAGTATTACATTTCTTGTGTTGATGATTATAGTCGTTTTACGTAGTTTTATCCACTTGCTTCTAAAGGTGATGCTACCTCCACTTTCCTTCTCTTTCAAAAATACGTTGAACGTCTTCTAGACACTAAAATCAAAATTGTTCAAAGTGATTGGGTTGGCGAATTTCGTCCTCTAACCCGTGCACTCAATTCTCAAGGAATCATGCATCGTCTATCGTGTCCTCATACTCACCAACAAAATGGTGTCGTTGAGAGGAAACATCATCACATCGTTAAAACTAGTCTTGCACTCCTAGCAATGGCATCCTTACCTTACAAATTTTGGACGGATGCTTTTCAAACCGCTGCCTATCTAATCAATTTTCTTCCCTCCCCCAATCTTAAAAATAAATCACCTCATCTCCTCCTTCACAATCATGAACCAAATTATTCTTCCCTCAAAATTTTCGGTTCAGAGTGTTGGCCCAACTTTCGGCCATATAACAATCACAAAATTCATTTTCAATCTACTCGATGTCTTTTTCTCGGCTACAGTCCTATGCACAAAGGATATAAATGCCTAGACCTCTCATCAGAACACATGTACATCTCCCGGGATGTCATCTTCAACGAAAACTCATTCCCTTTTTCTTCTAAGTCCTCTTCGGCCCACACTCACCCCTCACATTCACCCACTTACTTACCATCAATTCTTGGCCCACAACCTTCTCTCTCGTCTCCAAGCCCAACTTCCTCTCAACTAAGTCGAGCCCCTCCACTAAGTCCAACTTCAACACTACCTTCCTCACCCACCAATTCCGCTGACTTATCTTCCTCGACAAACCATCCTCCCGAAACTTCCTCTGCACTTTCCCTTCCTCCACCGAGATCACCCATTATTACCAAATCCAAAACCAACTCTTCTAGACCTAAAACCTTCACAAACAGCCTTATACCTTACCCACCCACTCGTCAATGCCTTAGCACCTCTCTTGAAATTCCAGAAGAACCAACTTCATACACTGTTGCTGCCCGTTTTCCAAAATGGCGTAATGCCATGTCCACTGAATTTCACGCACTTATTCAAAGTCATACTTGGACTATTGTTCCCCCTCCCCCCTCCCCCCTCCTCTAACATCGTTGGTTGCAGGTGGGTATTTTGCACGAAGCAGAGAGCCGACGGTACCATAGAACGACGGAAGGCACGACTGCCAAAGGGTTTTACCAACAGGAAGGTATTAATTATTCTGAAACTTTTAGTCCTGTTGTAAAACCCACAACCATTCGGCTTGTACTATCCCTAGCTATCTCCCATGGTTGGCCACTCCGTCAACTAGACATTCAAAATGCCTTTCTTCATGGAGACCTCACTGAAACCATGTATATGGCTCAACCCGTGGGTTTCATTCACCCTGACCACCCAGAGTATGTTTGTCGCTTACGGAAGGCCATCTATGGCCTTAAGCAAGCTCATAGAGCTTGGTTTGCACAGCTCAGTTCATGTTTATGTCAATATGGTTTTACTCCATCAAAATCTGACCCATCTTTGTTTATTTATTTCTCTAAGTCCATTACAATTTTTGTTTTAATCTATGTTGATGACATAGTTGTTACGAGCTCTCATCCATCACAAATTGACCATCTCATTGCTTTCCTTGCTTCGGTTTTTCCCGTCAAAGACTTAGGAAAATTGTCTTATTTCCTTGGAGTTGAAATCACTTATCTGTCTGATGGGATTCATCTATCACAAAGAAAATATATTCGTGACATCCTATCCAGGACTAACATGCTTACTGCCAACGGGGTGACTTCTCCAATGGCAGCTTCAAGTCATCTTTCCCTTTCAGATACACCTTATTTCTTTGATCCAAACACTTTATAGAAGTGTTGTTGGAGGTCTCCAATACCTCTCTTTGACTCATCTTGATATTGCCTTCTCGGTCAACAAAATTTGTCAATTCATGCACAATCTGAAACACTCTCATTGGCAAGCTATCAAACGACTTCTCAGATATCTCAAGCAAACAATAAATTTCGGACTCCTCATTCACAAATCCTCTACTCTCCAGCTTCAAGCCTTTTCCGACGCAAATTGGGCAGGTTGCCCTGATGATCGCCGCTCTACCAGTGGTTATTGTATTTTTCTTGGTTGAAATCTAATTTCTTGGAGCTCTCGCAAGCAACGCACTGTTGCTCGCTCAAGTACCAAGGCTGAATATAAATCCCTTGCAAACACAGCAGCTGAACTAATTTGGATTCAATCCCTCCTCAAAGAGCTTCATGTTTTTCTTCCTAAACACCCATTACTTTGGTGTGATAATCTTGGTGCAACGTATCTTTCCGTTAATCTCGTACTTCATTCCTGCACCAAACACATGGAAATAGACTTCCATTTCGTTCGTGATCGTGTAGCTGCAAAAAGCCTCCAAGTTGCATTTCTTCCATCAAAGGAGCAATTAGCTGACATTCTCACAAAGCCAATAGTTTCATCTCGGTTTCATCTATTAAGAACGAGCCTCAGAGTTGTTGACACAGCGATCGGCTCACGGGGGCGTATTGAGCAGACCACTCTCACCTCCAGCTCAAAGGCGACTCATCCATCATTTTCCAACTCAACAGCCATGCTTCCAGAAGGTTCAGGAGTAACGTTGAATACTAGGGTGGCTGTGTGCTGATTCTGTTATGATGAATATATTGTGTAGTGCTCTGGCAAGGTGTCTGTTGTAACAAACTCTGCAATATTCTCTGCTCTGTACAGCAGCGTGCATATCAGCCGCTTTCTATTTTGCCTACAACAAATCTGTTATTCTAGCCGTGTATATAAACACCACTTGTATTATTTTTGCAAATTAATGAGAATCAAATATTCATCTTCTCAAAACTCTCTCAAGACAGATCGGGGGAAAAGAAAAAGTAAAACAATGCAGTCATTGTTTCAGATACGAATTTATTCGAAGATATAGAGAAAAAAACTAAACTAAAGAAACATTAAAATCGGGTAGACTCAACGGAATACGTTCACAAACAAGAGTGTGGGCTGAATACTCTTAACAAAGAGGAAAAACCAGACAAGAAAAACCTAACTAGCAAAAGAACAAGAAGCATATGCCCAATCCAGAAGCGAGAGGAGAAAGGGGCGAGCTTATTACAAATCTTTAACGTCCCCGAGCAGACAAAACGGAGGAGAGAAAAAGGCGTGCATACCGTCAATCTTTAATTCGAGCAGAAAAATGACTTCGTGCTGGAGTTCGTCTAATTTCAAAGATTCTCACGACCTCAGCTCAGACTAGAACTCACCGCTACCATTGAAAACCATCGAGAGGCAATGTTTAGCACCAGAAGTACACCGATTGAGGAAAATCGAGGGCAAAGACTCGGGTGGAGGAATAAAGAGGAATTTCACTGGAAGTCTCTCTCTCTCCATTCAAAATCTTCAAATAAAATCTTTAACGTTCAAATTTGAAAATGGGGAGAAAAGAACGGCTACATTTTTTTTTGTCTTTCCACCGTCTATAAATGGCGTTTTACCATTGCCGGAATGCTCTGTGTTTTATTTTTAAAAATATTTTAAAATAGAAACTGAACAACGGAAAGAATGGCTACATTTCTCTTTTTTATTTATTTTATTTTTTGTCTTCTAAATTGATTGAAAAAACCCACATTTGGAAAAATAAAAATAAAAAGATAAAAGTGTTTGGTTTAATTTTTTATTTTTATTTTATGTTTAACGAAAATTAAGAAATGTAAAATTGTGGCTCTGTGGATTTAATATCAATATCTCCTTATTTTGATGGTAATAATTAGAAGATCGTACCAGAACTTTTATATTTAGATTAACGTGCTTGCTTTAACTTTTAACTAATTTATAGACATATTGTTGATGTCGTGTTTGGCGTATCTGGGCCACTCAAGGTTGGCAGCGCTTAAGCTCTTCCCTTCAAGGAGGAGAACAGGGGAGCTAAGGAGTCATGATACCTCTGACGCTCAAGTTAGTCTGAGGTTGAGGAAGAAGAAGATAAAATAGAGGCAAGAATGAGATAGCAAATAGTATTCAAGTGTGTGAGTAACCCCCCTCTCAGCAAAGGGAGGGGTATTTATACCTAACCGGGGTGGATCCTGAGGTGATAGCAACCGGTGGGCTGCCTCATACTATGATCACATGTAGCTGCCCAACCCTGCTCCACGCCAAACTTGTCAATCCTAGCCTAGATCGTTGTTGGCACCCAGGTGGGCGCACCGTTGCATGCCGACCCTTAGGCACATTAAATTCGGCGTGGCTCTCCTATGGCATGCTTGCCTCTGCTTTATTTAAAGCGACGTGGCCCCGTGGCGGCTAGCCCTAGGGCGAGGATGTCCTTGATGGTCAGCCGGCCCTAGTCGTCAGACTGCTCTATCAGGGTCGAGGGCACCTTTGTCAACGGTCTTGATCATGTGTAAGGTTACGCCATTTTGTCAGAACAACCCCACGTTTCTCATTCTGAACTTCGTGGGTCGGGCTGTTCCATCCCAGGTCATGGGTGCGGGCCTAGGCCAGGTGACCAGCCCACCCCAGGTCCCATGCCTAGGCCTGGGCTCGGTATCCGCCCTAGCCCGATCCTTGGGGATTTCTTCCCCTCACACATATGGTCTCAAGATGACTTGAATGAGCATAAAGAACGCAATCTATATTTTATGGCCATTTCACAAGAAAATTTTATTTGAATCTTTAATCGTGAGAGTTCCAAAGAATTGTGGGAAATCATAAGTCACACACACTCACATGAAGGTACAAAAATGATTAAAAATTCTAAGTTTAATGAAACATAGATAAATTTCATGCTCAATTAAATGACTTTGATGATTCAAGTTTTTTTTTTCTTTTTTTATAGGGAAAAACTTCATTTCATCAAGGTATAAAACCTTAAGACAGTGTACAATAGTGTTAATCGATGAAAATTACATTCTCAATGAAAGGAGGAATACTACTCCACCAAATATTCATGTCTTCAATGGACCATGCATAACTAGTAAGTCGATGGGTAGCCTCATTAGTTGATCTATTGTTGTGTTAGAGTATGCATTGAGGAAATCTTTGCATCAGATTCTTAATATCAACAACCATTGATATGATTGCAGCATTTGATTCAGCTACCTTATTAACTTCCTCCATCAAGAACAAGCAATCACTTTCAATAATCAGTTTAGATATACCAATATTCAAGCAAAACTATAAGCCTGTCAGCAAAGCCTTTGCTTCTACTTGCTCTGGTTCTAGGGGTGTAACCAGTTCGGTCTAATTTGGTTTTGGATAAAATTTAAGACCAAATCGGTATGTACTGGTTTTGCATTTTTCAAAACTGATTACGCACCAGTTACCCTCCTAAACCAATATCTCCGGTTTAAACAGTTTCTGGTCTGGTCTAATCTGGTTTTCCATTTTTTTAAAAACGTAAGTTTGTCATTAAAAATCTATTTATAAAAAAACATTGCTTTAAAAAATATATATGTTTTATACTTTTATTCCAAAATCTGTTACTACTACAAAAATTTGTTTTACTAAGAAAAATCTGCTTTACTAAAAATTGCTTTTAAAAAAAACTGTTTTACTAAAACAAATATGATAAAAACATATAAATATAACTACTACAAAAATTGAAAAAAAAAATCTGCAATAAAAAGAAAAATCTACTGTGAAATAAAATAAGTCCAAAAGTCTAAATTAGAAGTCCAAAAGTTCAACAAATTATAAGTCAAAATTCCAAAAGTCTAAAAAATTACAAATCCAAATACAAAAAATCTAAATTACAAGTCCAACAAATTACAAGTCTAAATTACAATCCAATCACAATAGTTTTTATGTTTAAAGCATATGATCATTTAAATTTTCGTCTTTAAGATTAAATTTTTATTTTATAAATTATAATAATATTATCTTATCTTATATAGGAGTGTTTATCGGGAGGTTCGGACTGAAAAGACCGACTGGACCGGCCGGACCGAACCAGACAGGACCGAGTTCATTCGGTCCGGTCCATGTGTTTTTCAGATCAGACCGGACCGGACCGAACCTAAAAAAAAAAAATTATATATATAATTAATTATATAATTTTCATCTAACCTAATCCTATCACTAACTAATATATAATTATACCATATTATAATTAAGTATAGACTATAGTTATACAATTATACTTATACTAATATTACTAATATATAGCTATACTCTATTACTAATAGTCTAACACTTTATACTAATACTATTATATAGTTATACTAATCATGATTCATAATAACTAATCACTATAAGTCTATAACTATATATATTTAGTATCAATATATTAATATATTCTTTAATGTATTATTAATACTATTAAGTATTAAGAGTTATAGTATAAATTATAATATATGTATAATTTATAAATTTATAATAGTATGTATAATTAAATATTTTATGCTTATTTATAATAGTATGTTAAGTATGTATCTTTCTTAATTATAGATGTAATATGTATGGATAATTAAATTATTTATACTTATTGCTTCATATACAAAATGTTAAAAGTTGTATATGGCTCATTATGCATTGACATACTTTAAGTTAGTAATAAAGTAATAATTAATATCATAAATAATGTAATTTTTATTTAATTTATTATCATTGACCATATAAAATATTTTTTTTATTGAGTTTGTTACATAATTTATAGTAATAAGTCACTTAATTTAATTTATTATTGTAAATAATTTTTTTTTTANGAACTGGTCCCGGACCAAACCGGTTTAAAACCAAACCAACTGGTTTAGTTTGGTCCAGTCCGGGCCGGTTTTCTGGTTTCCCAATTTAAATTCTCATCTCTATCTGGTTCCAATCGCACAAATTCTGCTCTACTTACTGCCATAAGAACATCTCCCACATGGATCCCTTAAGATAGCACCCATCAATATTGAGTTTGAGGAAATCCTAAGAAGGTGGTGACCACCTATACAATAGATGTTTTGTAATAGGAAGTCCCTTCTGATGTAATGCATTATCTGTCTTCAATTTCTTTGAGAAAACAAATCCAATAACTTGTTGTGGTGGCAAAGAAACCTGGTCATGGACCATCTTATTCCTTCTGAACCAAAAGCCCCAAGCCATTAAGAAGAAATCTGTTAACTCATCAACTGAACCCTTAAAGAAGATTTCCATTACAGTTGATATAAAGGAACTGAAATGGAAATCGTGTTGTAAAACAGTAAATTTTCTAACCCAAATCTCATAAACAGGGGGCGTAACAACAAAGCATGGGTTAAATCTTCCATCTGGTGCTGATCGAAACAACATTATCCACTGATATCCAGCTTTTTGTTAACAAGATTGGGCTTAGAAGGTAAACTTTCCTTGCAAGCTCTCCAAACAAAAACTTTGACCTTGTGAGGAANAAGCATGGGTTAAATCTTCCATCTGGTGCTGATCGAAACAACATTATCCACTGATATCCAGCTTTTTGTTAACAAGATTGGGCTTAGAAGGTAAACTTTCCTTGCATGCTCTCCAAACAAAAACTTTGACCTTGTGAGGAATCTTAATCTCCAAAGACCTTGTGTTGATGATTCAAGTATTAATGATGCTGAAAATTAAGCCTTTTTTTTTTAATTTTAAAATTGTCGGGAAAATCTTGAGGTACCCATCTAAGCAGTTTAGAACTAAGGTCACAACTATCAAGGAAAGTAAGGCACTTCATATCATGCAGATTGAATAGCTTGGTTCAGACTTGTAAACTTTCTTTGTCCAAATCAAACATTAAACTCTATCAACGAAGGCATTTCTCGATGCCATGAGAGTAGGGGGAGCTTATCATGGCCTAAAGCTGTCCAGCGCCACTTGTGAGATCCACAAACCACCATACTTCTGTTGCCCCATCTCACCTATGCGCGCCTCACCCAAAATTTTGAATTCCCTTTCAGTGATGCGGATTGAATAGCTTGGTTCAAACTTGTAAGCTTTCTTTGTCCAAATCAAACATTAAACTCTATCAACGAACGAAGGCATTTCTCGATGCATTGAAAGTAGGGGGAGTTTATCATGGCCAAAAGCTGCCCAGCATCACGCGTGAGATCCACCCACCACCATACTTCTGTTGCCCAATCTCACCTATGCGCGCCTCACCCAAAATTCTGAATTCCCTTTTAGTGATCTTTCTAATTTAATTACTGAGATGAAATATTTTGATATTACTTTATACCAATATTAAGGGTGTAGAACCAGGCCGGATTTTTTTCTGCCCGGATCCGGTTACGGATCCGGATTTTAATCCGGTTTTCGTAACCGGCTACTNAATCTCACCTATGCGCGCCTCACCCAAAATTCTGAATTCCCTTTTAGTGATCTTTCTAATTTAATTACTGAGATGAAATATTTTGATATTACTTTATACCAATATTAAGGGTGCAGAACCAGGCCGGATTTTTTTCTGCCCGGATCCGGTTACGGATCCGGATTTTAATCCGGTTTTCGTAACCGGCTACTTTTTTTTTTTTAAACACTATTTTTAGACAAAACGACATCGTTTTGCACCCCTTTATACCTCATTTCCTAATTTCCCTCAGACCCATTCTCTCATTTCGACATTCAGTCTCTAGCTCTGCGATTTTGGCGAAAGGGTGAAACCCTAGCCCTGCCGTCACCTCTCTGCCTCAGTGCCTCTCGTTCCATCCTGCATCGCCGTTTGCCCCATCTCTCTCTCTCAACTCCAAAACCTACGGTATGTTCATCTATCTCGCTCGGTTTGTATAGATTTGAGGAAGTGGGTTGCTTTGTATGTGAAATGCTCTTCTGAATCTTTGTGTCCTGAGCCTTTAAAATTTTTCTGCAATCGACTCTCACTTCCACTCATTTCTCTATCTCTCGAAGACGAAGGCCGTTTCTGAAACGGTGAAACCCTAGCCCTATCGTTACTAGTTTGCACCCCTCTCAGCCTCTCATTTCACTCAATTTCTCAAAGGCTCTTAGCCCATTTCTCTCAACGGTATGTTCATCTCTCTCGCTCGATTTGTATAGATATTTTTATGTTGTGTTTAAAGTTAGATGCACTTTGGAATTTGTGGAAGTGGGTTGCTTTGCATGTAAAATACTCTTTTGAATCGATTTGTATAGATCTAAGTTTGTGTTTGTAGATCTGCGTTTTGGGTTTCTTTATTTTTAAAATCTTCCAGCAAAAACTTGTTTGTAGATCTACATGCTTGCAACACTATAAATATTGCAAAACTGTGTACTTTTTTGAATCTGGGTCTGGTTTGATTTTTTTGTTTTTTTTTTTT
>QEOT01001375.1:110722-131649 GCA_003123785.1 Pterocarya stenoptera
CCCTCCAAGCGAAGATTTTAATTTTATTCGGGATCTTCATTTTCCACAATGCCTTCCAGAATTTTCTCTGCTGGTCTGAGTTTGAACATTCCCCTGTAAGACCGTGTTTCCTCTCCCTGGCTAACCTGTAACAGCTTCGAACACTAAACTTTCCACTCCGCTCTAGTGACCATATCCATCGGTCAGGTTGTTCACTAAAAAAGAGTGGCACTTTTAAGATATCTGCAACTAGGTTTTGAGAGAAAAGACCCCTTAACTGTGCCACGTTCCACCCTTTAGATTGTGTATCAATCAGACTAGCCACACATGCTTCTTGAAAGTCATCTCTAAGGTCAATATTTTCCTGCATCAGTGCTTTGTGTCCAGGTATCCACGGATCTTTCCAAAGTTTGGCAATCTTCCCATCCCCTATCTTCCAAACACAGCCATGCTTCAATAACTCCTTTGCTTCCCAAAGGCCTCGCCATGCAAAAGAAGGATTTCTTCCTAACCCTGCCTCTAGCAACGAACCAGCAGGAAAATATCTAGCTTTATAGATTTTACTCAACAAGGAGTCAGTTTCTTTTAAGATGCGCCAACTTTGTTTAGCTAACAAAGCCAAATTAAAGTCATGTAGAGATTTAAAACCAAGGCCTCCTTTCCCTTTCGGCTCACACATTTTTTGCCAGCTTAGCCAATGTATCTTCCTCTCTTTACTCCTCTGACCCCACCAAAATCTAGCCATCATACCTTCTAGATCAGAGCAAAAACTAGCAGGAAAGAGAAAACAGCTCATTGAGTAGGTTGGGATGGACATGGCAACGGCTTTAATCAAGATTTCTCTCCCCCCTTGTGATAATAACTGCTCCTTCCAGCTTTGCAATTTCTGCCAAACTCTTTGCTTGATCTCTGAAAAAGCCTTGGATTTTGATCTACCCACAGCAGGGGGTAATCCTAGATATTTTTCAAACTGTTCCGCCCCTTGAACTCCCCATAACTGCAATAACTCATGCTTTCTTTCCCTGGAAACATTCCCTGAAAACACCATGGCGGTCTTTTCCTTATTGATTTTTTGGCCCGAGGCCAGCTCATATCTCTTCAATAAAGCTTGGATCATTTTGTTTACCCCCATGTCTGCTTGACAGAAAATAACTGAATCGTCGGCGAACAATAAATGATTTATGAAAGGTGCATGCTCTTTTTAATATTGTTGCATCTCTTTGTTTTTCGGTTTGTGTATTGACTAATGACTTGTTGAAATTTCGATGTCGCTTCATAAGTCGCATGCTGTTCTGGTCTCCAAAACCAACCACATGAAAGTTGTTTATAATTTGATCTCTTCTTGAGTTTTAATTTGGAGTGACCTAATTGTTGTTATTAACTTCTTTGCTTTGCCATCAAAATTTACTCTTTATGATTTTGGGCTGAGAAGGTAGTAAAGAATTGGTATGCCTCCCCCCTTCTTCCCCCTTCTTCTATTCTTTGGCACAATTGGTTTGTTTCTCAAGAGGTTTTGACTTAAATTAAATTGATTCAGGCACATTTTCTTCTGTGTTTCCATTGGCTTGTGGGCTGGATTTGCTATTGGGTACACTACAGAATATTATACCAACAATGCTTACAGGTGAGTGATTTTTTTTCAGATTTAAAATGTAGTGCTTAGTTTCTTCTGGTCTTCTGCAGTGCTGCTTATAATATTAACATTAATACATATCCATGTGGTAATTATTGTAGTGTCTTTGTGAGGTTTTGTTTCAAGTTTTCTTCTCTTATTCTTTTTGACTTGTTTGTAATCATTATAGTTTTCATTTTTCTGTTGTAATTGATGTTGTTGGCAGCTTATGGAGAGACAGTCCAGTAGAAAATTTCCCCCCAATTCCAGATTCAAGATGTGAAGACTAATGCATTTTGTTCTTTATAAATTTATGCTTTAGTTTAATTAGTTGTGATGTATTAATATTTCTTTTGTTCTTAGTTTAATTAGTTGTGATGTATTAATATTTCTTTTGTTCTTTGTAAATTTATGTTTTAGTTTAATTAGTTGTGATGTATTATTATTTCTTTTGTTCTTTAATTTATTTATTTTTATATAAAAATCTTTTAAAGAGTGTTTAAATTATGATTTTTTTTTTAAATTTGGGCAATTTGAGCTTATCAGTTTTTTTTTTTTTTAAAACAATTGCTATAAAAACCTTTTTTTTAAGTTTTGTCTTTAAAAGAAAAAAAAAAGTAATAAAAACCTGGATTATATAGTGAAAAATCCGGGTTTACAGTGAACAACCCGGATTATAGTATTAAAAAAAAAAAAAAACTAGATTATGGTGAAAAATCTGGATTTATAGTGAAAAATCCGGATATCCGGTTTCAAACCGGATATCCGGATTGAATCCGGTTATCCGCTCGGATTGAATCCGGATTAATCCAGACGGATAACCGCCCGGATTTAACCATCCGAATCCGGATCCGGTTATGGCCAGATATCCGGATCCAGATCCGGATGCACACCCCTAACCAATATACTATTTTGGGACTATCTATATATATTTGTGTGTGTCTGTGTGTGTTTGTATTGATAAATGTAAGAGTTGACAATTAATAGAATGTATACATACGTTGTATATATGTATGTATCAATGTATAAGAATTGATAATTTATAAAATAAATATAAATTGAAACCCACAAAAATGAAAAGTAGAGATACTAGCGTTAAATATAATATTAAAAAAACACAATCTTGAATTGCGATACACTTGAAAGGAGCTAAAAAGGGGAAAAAAAAAGTGCTAAAAACTTTTAAAAAGATGGGATCTAATAAAAATCTAAGATTATAGAATGTCATTTTATTAGAAAATTACAAGAATGCCATTTAGAATTATAAAAATTCTACAAACACCCACACACCCTAGGCAATGAGCAAAATCTCATTTTTATCCTTATTTCAAAAGGGTGCTTTTGTGATCTAGGTGGGAGAAAACAACTCTTCTACATCGTTGCACAACCCCACTTCAGCTTGACGCCGATTAAGGTTTCAATATTTTTTTCTCCTTTTGCTCGACTATAGTTAGCAGGCTAGTGGCCGATTTGGCAAGCAACAGCAGACGATTCCAACGTCTATCTATATGATAATCTCCATCTCCTATTTCATTTTGTCCGGTAAGCTTCATCTTGGTATCCTATTTCATGATCTCGAGGGAAGTCAAAATACAAGCATATAACAATTTCGTAGTGGAATGGCATCTACTAGATTAATTTTTCAAGTAGCCCAGAAATGATGAACAAAACTTTTTCGAATATGTACATTTTGCCTTTTTTAATCTTAATTCGATCTTAAACGACGGTGTCATTGATTATGTAAACATCTTCAGGCATTATCTAGGTAAGTTTTTTGGGTGTGTTGCTTTCAGGGGCTTCCAAAATGTAAGTTTTTTGGGTGGGTAAGCGATACTTACAATAGAGAAGTTGAACTCACAAGCAGAAGGAAAAAAGCCTTGGAGAGAGAGTTTTTTGTTCAAAAAAGGGAGAATGAAGTCTTGAAGAGAGAGCTTTAGGTTTAGCAAATGGAGAATAAAGTCTTGAAGAGAGAACGACAAGTTTAGAAGAATGAGGATAAACTCATAAAGATGACAAATAATATTCAGAATAACTATGATGGGATTTGAAGGCAAAGGGTGGGAAATAGGTGTTCATGGCTAGGTTTATGCACATACTAGGGATTGTCCATTATAATCTCTTTCATCATTTTCAGCTGCTTTAGATCAAATGATGGCCCCATTCAAAAGAGCATTCCTCCGTAATATTTTGGTCAAATAGAGAACAACCAAGCAATGCAACTTGTTTTGGATAGTGTAAATTGAAATTGTTTATGATATAATTATTGCTTGTAATTGCCCATGATCTTGTAATAGACAACTTTGGTCAAATGTATTGCTTGTAAAGTAGACAATTAGAAATGCTACTATTTATGGGTTGTGTAATGGATTGCTTGTAATTGTCAAGAACTTTGTAAT
Source organism: Pterocarya stenoptera (assembly GCA_003123785.1). NCBI lineage: Eukaryota > Viridiplantae > Streptophyta > Magnoliopsida > Fagales > Juglandaceae > Pterocarya > Pterocarya stenoptera. The sequence goes on from QEOT01001375.1 coordinate 114,710, forward strand.
GGCCAACTTTTGACATTGTAATGGAATGTTTGTAATTGGGCAGAGTAATGGACTGCTTGTCATTATTTACTCTTATTATGACATTTATTTGCCTATGTTAAACATTTCAAGAAGATAAATTAAATCACTTCAACAAAGAGATATCATGTTTGACATAACCTGACCATTGTCATACATTCCTACGAATATGATGTTAATACACACTACAACAATTTAGCCTTTTGCAGCCTATTTTTTTCCAGCTCATAACTTGCCGCAAATACTTACTTTTACACAATATTAATATCGAGAAAAAAATTGATGTAATCGTCACTAAAAACCATTATTTTCAGCAAAAGCATGTTGCCGCAAATATTCTTGACAAAAAAGATCAATTTCCACACTTTTTCAATATTTTACAATTTACAACGACATTCAATTTGCCACTAATGTTATTGAGTTAAATTTAATTATTTGCAAAGATTTAAATCGCCGCAAAAGTTCAAAACTTAAAACATAAATATGCTTCCCTTTATTTATCTCCCCTCCTTCGATAATCTCTCCTCTCTCTCCAACCTGATGCCCTCTTTTTCTTCTTTTGAGCTTTTCGCCGCCCGTCCTCGCGTCGTCAGCCCACTACGGCACTGTCGCCGCCTTGTCTAGCCAGTGAGTCTCTCTCCTTCGTATCTCTCTTTCTCGCTCTACATCCGCTTGTCTCTCCCTTGCTCTCTCTCTCTCTCTCTCTCTCTCCCTCCTTGATTAGGTTTCCTCACCATCGTGCTGCCGCAACATAAGGTATTCTGCCGCCTACTTCAGCTCAGTCTCCAATTGTAAGCTCTTTCTATCTCTCCCCCTCGGTCTCTTCTCACTCAACTCGAAGAAACCAAGGGGGAGATCCCCTGTACTTTCAACACTGTTCGTCTCCCGTCTCCCTCTGTTTTTAAAAGGTGTTTCTTTTCTATTTCAAACCCTTATAAACTTGCAGGTTCTGTTTGGTACCGAAGAAAGAAATGCTTTTATTTACATGAACCTCACTACTTTGGTGTTTTTCATGTTTACATCTTTTTTGAATTGGACGTGCTACTCTAAATTATGATGCACTCTACTTGTTTGTTCAAAGTTAAAAAGAATGCAATTAGACATATTCTTTATTGGTGATTTTTACTTGAGCTCAAAATGAGTTAAGTTGCAACCATAAAGTGCATGCATAAAGTACCTAACTTTATGACTTAAAATGTAGAGAAAGATGCAGTTTTTAGCACTCACATATGTTGATCGATTAATATATTGAAATGCATATATTTTTTTTCAATAAGTATATGCATGTATTTATCTGTTGTAAACTTTATATGATGTAAAAAGATTAGACTTCATTTAATTATCTCGTGTGTAGTAAATGGGAAACCGGGTCAATTTGGACTTGCTTTAGCTATTGAAGATCTTGGCAGGATAATGGGTTATTTGTGAAGTTTGACTATGTTTCTTTTATAACTTTCATTGAAGTTGACTATGCTTTTTTACTTGATTGATTCACAGATTTTTGGCTTACTGTGGATAGCTTTCAAACCTCCTATGCCTTTGTTTCCTTGTTTTAGAAGCATTAATTCTTGGGTAAGAGGAAATTATAAATGCAACCACTTCAAAATTGGATAGCTTAAGGCTTTCGGTATAGGCTCAACAAGTTTGTGCTTTGTTTTTTTTTAGTTTTGTAATGTATTTGGCATGTGTGCACTTGTAAGTGGCCTTTCATGCTTATAAATACATATGTGAGTATTATCTATCAGAAGTCATGCATATAAATACATAGTCTCGCTTGTCTATGGTTTTTTGAACTAATTCTCTGTTATATAACTCCTTATAATATTTTGATGTTGGATAGGTAATTATTTTCAATGCATATGGTTTGAAAACCTTTCTCTATATAGCTGCATAAATGTCCTCGTAACATGCATTTTTTAACCATTGGTACATCTCTCCCCGCGTACGAAATATTCTTACTGCTGGTCATGGATCTCTAATGAGGTTTGCATTCATCGACTTTCTATGTTCATTAACAATTCAGTTGCAATTGCATTACATAGTTTTATGATTCAGATATCCATACTCATGAAACAATTGTTTCTCTTGAAATAATAAAAGTCCAATTTTATTTTTGGCTTGATGTTGGAATTTATGAAAGCAAGCTTGTTCACCTGAGGTGAAATAACTTGCTCATATTAATCTTGAAAGCAATACATGTTAGAATCCCCATCCCTTGTTCACCTAAGGTGAAATATTCTTTGTAATTTCCATGAAGAGGGAAATCTAGCTTTACATCTAATTGCTCTCAAATTAATGTCTTTTTTGTTTATTAGTTTAACAGTGAATTAGTTTATTCCTTATGATTTCATTTTACTTTATGTAGCATGTGTTCATAATTGTCCCTCTTTGTTTGCTAAATTTTGGAGGTCCTGTTTTGCCATGCAAAGTGAGTTTATATTTGTATTGAGAAGATGCTAACACAAACACAAACACAGGTTGAGGCAGGAGCAATGAACCAAGCGAACATCACAAGATTATTGGCAGCTAAAGACTTTTTTTAAGATCGTTCTCCTATCATGGTCTTTAATCTATGTAATAATGATTTATTTTAGTTGTTTTTTTGGATGGATCGGAGTTGTTTTGATAATATTGAGTTGGTGAAATGGGTAGCACAATTTGTACAAATTTGTTTGACATTGTTATATAATGTTTTGCTGAATCTGGATCTCCATTGCATTCATATTTATGTTTTTTAGGCTTATATTACACCATTCTTTTTCTACTTTTGGACTCATACTCATTTCATCGGTTTTATAGTTTATAATTTTTTTTTTTTTTGAAACTTTGTTTTGGATTTGTGGCAACATGTTGTGGCCGCAATATATTTTTTTGTACCACAATAAGTTATTACAACTTTGTCGCAAATAAGTATTTTGTGACCACTTAAGCATCATGTGAGATGTGATTTTGCAGCAACAATTTAACTTTAGCTATAATCTATTTTCGCCGTAGAAAGTAAGCTTTTGTGACCAGTCTCTATTTTGCAAGAAAAAAGGCTTAAATTGGCGTTTTACTATCGGCAAGCTTGCGACGATAGGTCTTGCCCCAAAAATCCTCTTTGCGGCAAGAAATTGACTTTTGCTGCAATATGTTGTCGCAGCAAAAATGCATATTTGTTGTAGGTACATTCCAGTTCACATAACACAGTGAATAAAAAACTCAACACAACCCAAGGAATCTAAAGCTCATATATTCCAGTTCTAAATACAACAAAAAATGTTCATAAATCAAGATAATTAAAAACTAAATACATCCAAACATGTTTGTAAATTGAGATAATGAGAAATTGAAAGTATATGTCAAGCTCCATTAGTCACCAGTAAGTGTTGGACAAGCTTCCTGCAGAAGTAAAAAAAAAAACATTAGTAAGTAATATCAACTATAAGTATGGTCTAAACGCTAGAAAAGCATACCTTAGAAATGATGCCAACTTGAGTACCTTCTATTATATATGGATGTAGCATATATCATCTTATAATTTATCCACTTGCTTGGAGGGACTGACAGAAATTAAAAGTTAGTGCCAAATTACAAAATGNCCTCTTTGCGGCAAGAAATTGACTTTTGCTGCAATATGTTGTCGCAGCAAAAATGCATATTTGTTGTAGGTACATTCCAGTTCACATAACACAGTGAATAAAAAACTCAACACAACCCAAGGAATCTAAAGCTCATATATTCCAGTTCTAAATACAACAAAAAATGTTCATAAATCAAGATAATTAAAAACTAAATACATCCAAACATGTTTGTAAATTGAGATAATGAGAAATTGAAAGTATATGTCAAGCTCCATTAGTCACCAGTAAGTGTTGGACAAGCTTCCTGCAGAAGTAAAAAAAAAAACATTAGTAAGTAATATCAACTATAAGTATGGTCTAAATGCTAGAAAAGCATACCTTAGAAATGATGCCAACTTGAGTACCTTCTATTATATATGGATGTAGCATATATCATCTTATAATTTATCCACTTGCTTGGAGGGACTGACAGAAATTAAAAGTTAGTGCCAAATTACAAAATTTTACATTAGTAACAAGGTAAGAAGTATAAAGAAAGTATTAAACTCTTTTTCTGTTTATGTCATTAGGGTCTTCAGCTCTTTTCTTCTTTGAATGTAATCTTTTTACAACCTTTTAACTGTAGAAACTCTCCACCATGTTGGCGGCCTCTCATTACCTCTTACAACATTTAGATTAAAGACAATTTTATCATTGTCTGCAATCCCCTAGTCATAACTCTTGGTTTCGAATGCCTTGGTACGCACATGAAGTCACGACAAATATCTTTGGTCTCAAGTAAATGCTCCACCTGATTCATGTAATGCACTTCTCGATATAAGTGGTGCTACGTCACAAAACAACCTCATAAGATGATCATGCATCCGCGTATTGGGATTGTCATGGAGATCGTCATAACTACTCTTAATATCAGTGTATTTGCACTTTAAATCATTTCTACATTGATCCAAATTATACTTAGATGGTAGTAATGTGACACTCCTATGAAGTCTAAACATGAAAAAGGCATGCTTACATAACAGTTCTGGCGTGATGGAGTTCCACGTCAGCATGAATTATTGAATAAAAAAATAGAACGTGAAAACATGATGCTTTGGATGATAAAGGGTGGAGCTATGAACTTGATGAAGGTGGTGGTATAATTATAGGTAGATTTATTGAGTTCACACAGTCATACTTATTTTAGCACTTTCAGTTCCAGACTTTCAGTGTGCCATTTTTCTTTTCATTGAAATTTTGTTGTGTATGAAATATTGCAGGAAAAAAAAAGGCTAAGATCCGATTAACCCGGTAACCAAGTTACAATCCGGGTATCCAGTTTTTGCTTAAAATCTAAAACTAGATACCCAACCGGTTGTAACCGATTTTACCCAGGTAGATATCCATCTGTTTTTAAGATTTCGAATGTGGATCCGGATATTCCCGGATATCCAAGTCTGGATCCGGATGCACAACTCTAATTGTAATGGAATTATTATTGGTTTGGGCTCCTCTTTCTCACCACTACTAAATGAAAATGGGTATTTTGCAATTTTTCCTTTAAAAAAGGGTAGGTATTGAAAATGTCAGGTAGAGAAATGGAGGAAAGCACACCCCCTTGATCAGCCAAAATTATTTTCCCAAATGTGGGTGGATTGAAGNGCCAGTGGGGCATGCCATCCAGCGCATGGCCCCAGCCCATGCCTTGCAGTCTTAACGCTCAGGCCACATGCATGGGCCATGCAGCAGCCATGCACAATACTGTGCCGTGCCACCTAGCAGGCCTATGCGTGGCTCCCTGCCACGCCCATCAACAGACCATCCACGACACCCTGTCGTGCCAGTCAGCCAGCCCATGCGTGGCTCCTGCCACGCCCATCAGCCAGTCATGCACGGCCCCATGTCGTGTCAACTAGCCAGCCATGCATGGCACCATGCCGTGCCAACCATGAGTCACCATGGCCCACCCATGGGCCTTAGCATGCCATGGGCCACCTTGGCCCGACCTCAACTATCTTATTGCTTTAATTCTTATTTTATTTATTTAATTATTTTCAAGGGACTTTTTGGGGGTTTCCAAGTTGTAACCATTATAAATAGGACATTTAGACATTTCTTTCACATCTTTTGGCAATTACCTTAGATGAAGATTATTTGTTTAGGAGATCATTATTTCGGTGCCTTTGCACTTGGGCTTTTTGGGTGAAATTCATGAATTCCAAAGAGGGAATCATACTATGCAATTCATTGAATTTGTGTGATTCAAGTTATCAATATATGAGGTTTTCTTTCAACTTTGTGCAATTTGTGAATCATTGTTGATTGTTTATCTTTGTATTCTTCGAAGTCTTGAGTGTTCTTACCTTTACATTGTGTTCATCCATTCCATTTGATCTTTCCACACTTCATATTTTGGCTACCACCTTGTTTACCTAGTTACCATATTTGGCCACTTGCAAGACTAACATTCTTTCCATACATAATTACCCAAGCTGAAATCCCCAGCCGAAATCCCCATTACTTACCATATTCGGCTACTTACCAAATCACCATTCTTCCAACACCTTTTGACCCTAGCCGAACCCTACTTTCCATATTAGTGTTCCTAAACTTTAGGAACCCTAATCCCATTCAATATACAACTTTATAGCTGGCCAAACACTTACCATACCTATACTTTCCATATTAAACCACATTAATCTAGCTGAACCCTAAGCCTCCATCTTCCAATATTCTTTCCTCATTTGCCACTTACCCAATTTACCTTTCTTACACCTAAACCCTAATTCCCATACACCTAAGTGGTGCCAACCCTACTGTCTCCACTATAGCCGTGCGCCTCTTGCATGCATTGGAGCTCTTTCACTTCATCTTCCATTCCATCACTCTTATACAGTAAACCAACCCTAAACACTTAACCTCACTTCACCAAAATTGCCATCATCACCATTTTTGCGCCACATCCAAGTAAGAGAAGAATTGGCATTCGGTCAATACAAGGAGAACCTAGACATGGAGATCATAGTGTTTAGGGACTTAACCGAGGTCCCTAACAAGGTATTTGAGTAGGGGTGTAAAACACATTTGAAAATCAGTTGAATTGGACCAGACAAGACCGAACCGGTGGGTTTGGCATTGATTTGGTCCAGTTTGTAAGCGGTCTGGTGCGGTACGAGTTCTTAAGAACCCAAACTGGTTCTAAATCGGTGCGGTATTGGTATATATATATTTAATTTTTTTTATATATTATATATAATTTTTTAATATTAGATTATATATTATATGCTAAATTGCTAATTAATATAATATGAAATTCTAATTTTGTTATTCAAGTCTATTAATCTTATAACATAAAATCAATATAACATGTGATATAACATAAAATTTTAATTTTAAACATAAACACTAATATTAAATTATTAATATAAACTTACTTTTGAAATATATATATCAAGGATAAATATATTTTTGGCATAATAAATTATAATATATATTCTTTTTGTAAATACATTTTTACACATTTGATCATATATACTCATATAAAAAGTCTAGAACTTGTATAGATTATAGTTAAATTCAATATTATGCTAGTCTGTATTAATTATAAGAAAATAATGTACTTATACTATAATATAAATAAAATAATAGTTTAGTATATGTAAACATCATATTATTATTAACATAGATAATCCGTAAAATCAGAAAAATCGGACCGTATTGAATCGAAACCGAAAAAATCAGAAGTTTCAATTTCGGTAGTGAATCAGTCCAGTATCAGTTCTTAAATTTTCAAAACCGATATATACCAGTTCGATCTAAAAGATGTACAAAATGGGACCCGTTACACTCTCATATCTAAGCACTAATAAGAATCAAAATCTAATTGGCATTTCATATATGTACAACTTCATTGCTCACTCTATATGGTACTCTTAACTCAACTTTATTAAGTAAAATTCAATTCGCCACTAACCGGTATTGAATTAGTGAATGATTTTGAAAAGAGTTTTGTTACATATATTCATTTTTATGTATTTTTTGTATACTTCACTGATATGATTAGCTAAAATAATTATTTTATATTAAAAAAAGTGTCGTAGCCAATCACATTAATAAAGTACGCAAAGAACATAAAAAAATGACTACACATAGAATTCTTATTTTGAAAAAACACAATGTTGGCTCATCCCCATTAATCTTCCTGAGTATTGCATATAGAATTCTAGAAAAATTTTATTTGCAGTCGGTGATTGAGAATCTTATATATAACTTATATATATAATTCGATTTATAAGGAAAATTTAAAATTTTGAATTTTATAAAAGAAATCTTGTATATCAACTGTGTCAATAACATGTCATTTGGATTAACTTGCAAATAAAAAGATTTATACTATTTAAAAACAGTAATGTTACCTATAATTATAAAATGCGCAAACGTCATAATCTTTTTGAGAAAAGGTAAAACCACAGGACTACAACTCATGCAAAGCTACAACATAATTATTATTAAAAAATATTTTTTTCACTTTAATCCATTCTCACCATCATACAATTAACAATTATAATTCTATCGTTTCTCTTAAAAATTAAAAAGCAGACTCGAGGAAGCACCATTTTATCCATCTTGGATGAAGTCCTCCTTTTCCATTCCTCTACTTCGCGACAGAAAATCAATGGCGGCAATTGAAGCTGCACTTCCTATCTTCTCAGTCTGCTCTTCTTCGTTTAAACTCCCTTTTTCCTCAAACAAAATACTCTGCAAAAAACTCCGTAATTTTACTCCTATCTCCATTCTTTTTCCCAAGTATCATCTTTCTCGTCTCCCACTCGTCGTCAACAAACCCTCAAAAAACCACCTCTGCTTTGAACTATGTTCTGCGCTGCAGGAGGTCGTGTTAGAAGAGGAAGCAGAGCAAGCCCAGGGATCCAACCCGAAGAGCAAGCTTTACCTGGTCAATCTTCCCTGGTCTCTCTCTGCTATGGACATCAAGAACCTCCTGGGCCAGTGCGGAACTGTAAAGGACATTGAGGTTCTTAAGTCTTCTTTCATTTTAGTGCCACTTCGAATATCAAATGGGTTTGAATATTTTCTAGTTCGAATTTTTGGATTTTGATACAATGTAAATTTGATTAATGGCTTTTCATTCCACGTTTTGGAAAGTGTAGATAATAAAGCAGAAAAATGGGAAGAGCAGAGGCTTTGCCTTCGTGACAATGGCGTCTGCTGAAGAAGCACAGGCTGTGATTGATAAGTTTAACTCTTATGTAAGTTGTTTTGGTATATATTCCATCTACCAATATATATTCATACACACACATATTTGTGCTGTTTGGTCTTTATTTTATAGTTGATATGTGTACTCTGTCATATATTTTGACACAAATTTAGTTACTGCAGAAGCCTGTTCTTCTCCTCCTCCTTCTTCTTAAATAAGTAGTTGAACTTCATTAATAATCAAAAAGATATTTTTTCAAGTGCACGGGGAGTATGCACGGTATACTCGTGATTAGAAAAGGAGAGTAGTAAAAGTTCGGATAACTAGAAATAGAAAATCCTGAATTGGATCCCAAATTGACGAGGAAAAACAAAATTCGGCAGTCATATATGTTAGGAACTTGATGCAGCGCACCTTTTTGGAGAAATGAGATTAAACGCACAGCTTCAATAATCTGTGCTATACACCGTTTGGCATCCTGAGAGAATTGCAGCTTATTATTGTATTTTGTCTCTTTGTAATAGTTAGTTGCTAGATGTGTACGTGTCGGTCTTTTATTTGTATGGTTTGTTATTCTGCATGAGCATATGGGAAAGGACTGAGGGGAGGGAGATTCATTCTGGAACCTTTGTGAAGATTTGATTTGTGTATGGAGGTTGGAAACCCTCGAAGTTTTCCTTATCAATGCATATGAGTCTATGAGACTCTTTATCAAACACTTTCCCTGCGTTTATTAATTCTTCTGCAATCAAACCATTACATTCCGCAGCTATCCTTATTACATCGCAGCATATTGAGTAGAATTTACAGAGGTTTACAAGGAGGTTCATTACATCATACCATTTTTAAAAGTTTATAAAGAAAACATCCTTGACTTCTACAACCGTCTTCTCACAATCCACGAAAGTCCTGTCATTCCCCTTCCCTTCATATGCACCATATGACACTAAACAGGATCAGCTTCCATAAGAGAAAGCTATCAAACCTGCCTCTCCAACATGCCTAGAGGTCTACCACTCTACACCCTATCCCAATTGGGCTTGAATAACTCAAAAATAGTGTTCTGCAAAGCACCGGGCACCTCTTAGGTGGTTGATTATCTTCCTTCTCCTCTTAGTCACGCGACACCAGTTTACTACTCTAATTTGTCTCTGTTTGGACAGTCATGTGCCTCCCAGATAAACTCAACATCACACTGGTAAAAGCCATTCGAAAAAGTTAAATGATCTGCCTCTGAAGCTTTCTTTTCTTCGTTTTTTGATAGGTAAAGATTTTTTAGAATGCACAAAAGCACAGCCCAAGTACATGGGGTAAAAAATTGAAACACTTGGGGAAGAAAAAGATGCAAGAAAGTCATGTAGATTCTGCCCATTAGGCACAGACCACATGAGAAGAGTATTAATAAAAAAATGTTAAGCTCCTCCAATATCCATCCGTGATCTTCAAACATTATGTTATTCATTTTCTTCCAAACGCACCAACTGAGGCTCGTAGGAACCATCTTCCATACTCTTTTGATGCCTCTAAAGCTTTCTAAGCCAAAGAATACAAAAAAATCCAGATAAACTACCTTTAGATCCATATCATCACACCACACATCAGGCTATAACCAACCCCATTCACACCCATAAATTGCATCCACGGCAACCTCCAATAACTCTCGCTTTCTGAAGCATAACACCCTGACCACTTCCCTAACAAAACTTGATTAAAAAAGCTATGGTTCCTAACCCCCAAACTTACCCTGGGAAACTGGAGAGCACACAATAACCCCCAAATCTGAAATTTTAAATGTTGTGTACGTGCCCTTAAATATGTGTTGATTGCTTTATTTTAATGTGGGGCCAATTCATCTGTTCAAATAAGTTTCTGTTTAGTAGTAACTCTGGAAGTGTGATTTATATATTAAAAGGTTGTTCTTTTGGAACTATATTATCTAGTTTTTTCAGTTCAATTTTCTTGTATAACTAGCAATGAAAGGAAAATTAATTTCTAGAGAATGCTTACCTTGATAACTGAGAGAGAGAAGGGAGATAGTCACATATCCCAAGTGCCACCACATTGGTGTAGCCACATGAATGCTACCTGGCTGCTACTTTTACTCTAGACAACATCTTTTTCAGACCATTATCCTTTTTTTGTTTACTTATCTTTAATATTCCTCCATCTTTGTTGGTCGCTCATCTTTTCCTTCTAGTGCCTTTACTTGAATCAGATTGCACCCTTGTCTGTAGTCTATCATCGTTGTTTCTCATGCATAAAATGTACGTTTTATGTAGTCTGTAGGCTTAGTTTGAAATCGAGTGAGATAGTTCAAACACTTTGTTACAGATGTGGCACATGTACAGATCAATTTGAACTCATCCAAACTAGTTGTTTCTTTGTAATTGGGGGAAATGAACTAAAATGAGTTACTCGATGGTTTAATCAAAATATTTTTTTTAGATTTTATATGCTAGTATCCAATATTTGTGGAGATATATGAACGCAAAGACTAAAAATGAGCTAATGACCATGTTTCCATCTGATTTTACTTGCATCTGGGAAAACCTCTGTTAACTCAAACTTTTATGGTGCAGGAAATATCGGGTCGGATAATAAGGATAGAGTTGTCAAAGAGATTCAAGAAGCCTTCTCCTCCACGTCCTGAAGCTCCCGCTGCTGGAGAGACACGCCATAAAATTTATGTGTCAAATCTTGCATGGAAAGCAAGATCTACTCATCTTAGAGATTTGTTCTCTGAAAACTTCAAACCAGTTGCAGCCAGGGTTGTCTTTGATGCCCCTTTAGGGAGATCTGCCGGTTATGGCTTTGTCTCTTTCGCTACACAGGAGGAAGCAGGGGCTGCAATTTCTGCTTTGGATGGGAAGGTTAGAAAGAAAATGATTCGTGTTGTTGACTTTTTTACTTCGTTCTATAATCTTTCTCTACTTAAGTTTGGATGACATGTCCCTTTAGATTAACAGGTTGGATGGTTTGTGGTTGTTTCGGTTAATTGGGTAATATTAAATTATATCTACACAAAATAATTTCTAGTGTAACTTTATTTTAGTACTTTGTGTGTGTAGAAGTTCTCCATGGATTTATTCTTATATTCATTGGGCTTGGGATTTCTTTAGGTTAAGCCTTGCCATATATGAGGTTAAAAGCTCTTAGGTTGGTTGCTTTAACAAAATATCAGAGCCCATTTTGGTTTTTTTTTTTTTTTTTTTAAACTTTATGGGCCAGAATGGTTCTTTTTTGTTTTAGTTTTGTTATGCTATCAGGTTGTTTGTCCATGTTTCTCTTTAAATTGGGAAGATTTGAGAGGAGTCATTAAGGAATTCTCCATTTTATTTCTTGCTATGGGTTTATGTTGAGTCTTTCCACCTCCAGGAAAGACTCAACATAAATGAATGATGTAAAAGTATAAATAAATTATTTGCTAATTTGTGTAATTCATGGAGGGAAAGAATGTATACATTCAAGTATTGTAGACAATGATCTAAGCCTTTGTGATCTGCATACCGTTTTAAATCAATAATTTCCTTTTTTGGCATTTTCTCTTTGTGATTTTGACTTTTGTGTATGTGTATTTGGGATTTTTTTCTCTGGGGTGCCCCGCCCCCGCCCCCAGGGGGGGGGGGGGGTGTTTATGTTTCTGTATATGCTTCCAAAAAAGGCAGATTTCTTTAATAGTCATTTGCCAAAATTTCTTTTCCAGAATAAAAGTTTTTTTATTCTTGCTTTTTAATGTTGGAGGTTTTCAGTGAACTAAGATTATGAAATTGGTTCATAGCCTCTGATGGAAACAATAACAATCAGAAAGTATTGAAGGAGTGGCAAAAATTGGAGCTTAGAGAGTTATGATTAGAACATGTACTTGTACATCGGCAATAAGGGTTTATCAAAGGGAGTTTTGAGTTGATATCTGAAGGACCTTAGGGTTTACAAATTTAATGGCTGGTTTGTTCCAATTACTAATCTATGATCAGTTTTAACCATCATCGTTCTTGATTTGTGTGCTCATGGGAACTTGAATCGATCACTTCTTTCTGTTGGTGCCATAGGATTAATTTCTTCCTTTCCAGTCTTCTTGCTTCCATGTACCTGTTCTTCCTTTGCTTGGGAAAACGACACATTGAAAATTACATCCATATCTATGTATGTCCCTTACTTTTACAGGTACTGGGGGATGAGGGTCCACAATTTTATTACTGATAACCTAGTAAATTACATACCTACCCTTGGCCTTGCTGGTTGCCATCTGCTACAGAAAGAGTTACTGCTTACAGAGGGATATGGTAGATATTGTGCTTCTTAGTGATGTAGTTTAGCAAAAGGAGTCGCATTTATACATAAAGTAATTGAGAAAATTGATAATTCGTGTTTGGGTCTACAGACTAATGGCTGGTTTGTAGAGGGTTTGAATTAACAATCATGCTTAGTTTTAACCATAATGGTGCTCGATTTGTGTGATTGTAGGAACTTGACTCAGTAGGGGCAATGGGTTTAGTATTATAGCTTTCCTGTTGGGTTTAGAAAACACCTAAGCCTGTTGACTGTGTCTAGTGGGAGGGAGGGAGGGTCAACAATTGTGTCGTCCACATATCCATCCGTAGTGAATTAGAAAGACATGCTTACTTTGAGCTTTGCTAGTTCCTTTCTGCATCTATGAATCTTGTTCTTCTGTCTTGAACTTATTCATTGAAGAACATCATTCCATCAGTGATGGAGTGAGGGAGGGACGAAGATTTTATTTGTCATCTGACCATATGTTTATTTCCCTCGCTGAATTATCATCCGAAGTTATCTTTGCAAATGAATCTGGAATCATACTAATACGTGAGTCCTTCATTACTCCTCTTGCAGGAACTGATGGGCAGACCAATTCGTCTGCAATTCAGTGAAAAGAATGTTAATGAAGCTGGAATTGAAAAGGAAGAAGACTTATCTGAGGGTCAACAGGAAGAGCTGTAGGTCCATAGACATTCTTTTGTCATCTTGATGCTTGGGTTGCTTGTTTAGAGCAACCTGGCTGAGCTCCAATATTTGGCTGTACTGCCTGTGAAAGTGATGAAAGGTCTTATCTTTGGTCCGTATATTTTCTGCCTTCATGATTCTTTTCTATTATAATTTTGAGTACTGTATAGTAACAGTTACCTTTTTCATCATTTTTTCCCACCCGTATCTTCTTGATTGTGTCAGTGTTCTGACATACATGTTACCTTTCCAGATTTATTGGTAGAAACTTATTTTGTCTACTATTATTGCTCAAAGAAAGCTCTTTTCTGGTGTTACATGTTGATATTATTATTTGAGTACGTTTTGAGCAATGTTTGGACTTATGAAGATTGTGAGATTGCTGTTAGACTTAGTAATTCTCTTCATGTATGGATGGCAGCGTACCATCTTTTTTGGTCCGACAGCTTTCTAGGTTTCATTTAATTGTGTTCTTTTTCCTCGTCCCGTCTCTATAGTTGGATGTTTTCTATTATATACATCCTGGGAGCTCTTTATTTCAATAGGATAATAATTATACGTTTTACTAAATAAAATTTGCGGCATGCATTATTACAGATTCTTCACTATACCTGAAGAATAAGACGTTTGAGATTAAACCAATTCCAAATGTTTTGATCCATTTTGTGTTTATTATATTAATTACTTTCTTAATGGTTTTTTACTAGTACTTATAAGTTACGTTAGGTATGCTTTATCACACAGTGGTTTTCCTCGTATGCATATACGTGGTTTTTGGCTGTCTTGTTAGATTGATTTCTTGTATGTTTGATTTATTCTCATGAGATTGTTCATTTGTTTCTTTACTTTATTATTTGTTGCCTAAAAGTAAGATTGACTATTTCTTGTTATTTCTTTCTTCAAGCTGATTACATTTAGTAGCAGTGTTTTTTTTTTTTTTTCTTTTTATAACTTAACAGAGGAAATGTATTCTTGTTCAGTCTGTTAGTATGTTCTAGGATGAAGTGTTCTCTGAGAGTGAATAGGTAAACCAAAACTCGATTTATAAGTTGTCTTTAACTTATATAATCATTGAATGGTGTCATTTAGGTGTTGAAGATCTTCCTACGTTCATGTAAAGCTTATGTACGATGATTAATTGATTTCACTTTAGTCAGGACAGTTAGTAGACTTAAGTGAATTAGGAAACTTGAATCTTAGAATGTTAGTAGGATCGGCTTTTGGACAAAAATATTTTTAACTGCAAGTTAAATCAGTTCTTGCTTTTTCTCCCTTCGTGGTAATTACTCTGCTGTGTCCTCAAGTTAAAACTTGTTTAGAATATCTTGTTTAGTTAACAATTATATTTGAGGAAGAAACTTGCAATCAGAGTGAAGATTTCATGAACATCATCAGGTCACGACAATCATAAGTGTTCATCTTTCACCGTGTTGTGGATTGAAATTCTTGCCATATCTTCTTTAAATTAACATCATAAGAACAAGACTACATAAGATGGTTAGTTTCTCAACAGATCAGTTTTCTTCGTTTGATGATGGTGAGATTATTTTTTATTTTATTGATAGATTCCGTATAATTCTTATCCAACTCTAAGGTTTAAAGTGGGAGAGGGACATAAGAAACGAGTCTTATAATATTGATTATTATCCATATGAATTCAGACAAAATAAATTTGCAGTTAATGTTGTGTAATATATTTCATGTATCTTTTTATATTGGTACTTAGTGTTTAAGAACAAAGTTCCGACTAATCTCGAAGTTGCAAAGATTCTTGATAAAGAATTTCTCGCAAGTGCACATCGGGTAATTTAAAGTTTATGCACCAATCATCATTGAGTAATCCTAGGGGTACACAGCAATGTTTTAAATTTCGTACAGTACCGTAGTCAAAATATTTCGTTTATGTGGTGTAGTTGGTATAGAGAATGATATAGTTTCATACCAGTCAGATTTTCGGCCGTTTTAGCCTGTACCGGTCGATATTTTGGCCCGTACCAGCCTATATTTCAATCTTTACTTTTTTCATCCTTTTTATTTTTTTATTTTTTTATTTTTTTTTATTTCTTCAAACTACAAGCTCATTTTTTTTTACCTCAAATTCAGATCGACTATTTATAATTTATATATAATTTATTCATATATACACTATTCCGAAACGGTATCTGAAACGGTACCAGTACCAGTACTGAAATATCTTGTTTCAAGGTCTCGACTGAAACGGTTATCGGTACAATATTCAAAACATTGGTACATAGGCCTACTACATGTATTTCACTCACTATAAACCTCAAGTTTTTTCATCCATCAAACTTTTTTTTTCATTGTTAAGAAAATTATATATATTATATATGGTTTTTTTAACGCCATTGTAACGGTCACATATGATCTTCAGATTTGCCTCTTAAATGTTTATCCACCTCATCTGTTAGTAGTAATAACCTTTCAAGTGGTTAGTTGGTGAATGATAGTTCTTGGCCACAATATGGTGACAGTATACTTGGAGTGAGGAAATGTATTCTTATACTGTATCATATGCTTGTTTGGACACATATAATTCTAAAAATTTTTTTAAAATTTTTAAAATTTCATTTTCAAACACCACCAAATATAAAACACTTTTCAATTTTAAATTTTCAACTTTTTTATCTAATCATTACCTAATTAAACATAAAAATCAATACAACTTTTACAAAACTTCAAAACAAAAATAATAAATAAAATTATATTCAAATAATTTTTTAACTTTATAATATTTTTATTCATCTTTTTATTCCTCATTTCTCAAAAGTCAATAAAATATACGTGCTCAAAGCATTTCCTTACTATTCACAAACTTTTTATGATACAAGTGCCGAACTATGCCCTGTCATTCTATTTTATATACTGTTCCTGGCCTGAAACTTTCTTGGCTATGTAAAGCATATGCGAAAGGAGGAGCATCTCTAACACCATCTACCAGAGCAACAAATACTAGATTAAAGAAGGGAACAAAACTTCTCTACTGTCTAGTCAAGCTGTTGATCACAGGAAAAAATGGTTTCAAGCTTTCATTAGCAAAAACACGTTATCTGGACGACTGCCCCCTTTCGACCAGTGCCCTTCATGTGTCCATTTTAGAATGTATTCAAGTTCATCAAAGTTACAACTTTTGTAACTGGAAGGAAGTGGCTGCCACTGGCTTGTTTTCTCATGAGTAAGGG
>QEOT01001376.1:1181-48561 GCA_003123785.1 Pterocarya stenoptera
AAATTATTTGATTTAAATAGTGTAATATACGTTATTGTAGGAGATTACTTTTTGTTTATCATTTCAGATTTTTCTCCATTATTAAAGTAATTTTGGTAATTTTTATATATAAATTCGAAATAAATAAAATAATTAAAATATATATTCATCATTCTACAAATATCTAATCAATTGAATGGGCCCCACCACATCTCCTTTCCCAAAAAAGTTAAAACATCTCATCTCAACTTTACATCCAAACATATCTATATCATGGGACTCACAAACTTTTCAAAACCATCTCAAATTCTCAACTCAAAATCTTAACACTATTCACAGAAATTTTTAGAAATTCTCATCTTATCTCACTCTCCAAACATAATCTAACAGACTAACCGCCCAAAGGGTTTGGTAACTTTTCTTATAAAAATATAAAAAATAACTTTTGTTTATCTTATGATATTTTTTTTGTCAAATGCAAGTTTACTACTTAATTTTTAGAAAAACTCTTCTTTCAAGCATTTTTGCACACAGAAGTGCATCGACCAAAGCTGACTTGGAAAGATTTAATGAAACGGCTCGTTTAATTTTACTATTAGTAAATGAGTTTTGGGCAGGTGCTGAAATAAAACTTACTGAAACGCACAATTTTGCATTCTCTCCTCTATGCTTCTCTTCTCCGAGTGCCTTCTATCCATTCTCTTCTCTTCAGGCGATCGATTCTCGTTCTCTCTTTCATTTTCTTCTCTGTCTCTCTCTCATTGCCATTATCTCTATTTTTGTGTTCTTTAGAGAGAGACTGAGTCTCGATTCAAAGGCATGTAGAGGCCAAAGAACCAACAGTCAAGATTTGCCAAACCAACTACTATTCATGGCTACGCTCAGTCCGGTGACCTTCTTGGATTTCAATGGCTACTCTGAGACAACTAGTCTTAAGATCCCATTCTCTCTCTTTATACGAGTTGGGTTTTTTCCTTGGCCCAAAATCGTAATTCTTTTGTGTACTTTCAATTTGATGGCTTTTTTTATTTTTTATTTGGTGAGAATTGTATCTTGGTCCTGAAAATCGAACACATTGAGCCCTTTGCTCGACTACCATATACTTTTGATTCGAGGGGAATGAGTTTTCGTGGGTAAGGGATGTTGTATTAGTTTCTCAAGAAAATTCAAACTATCATTGCCTAAGGCCAGAATTTTGTTTTTTTGTTTTTCTTTCTTAAACCTATTAGTGTCGAGAGTGTTTGGCAGGTCGGTGCAGATTTGTGGTTCAGTTTGGAGAGGAAACAGGCACAAAAAATTGATGTTTTTATTGATATCGAGAATAGAAATGCGAATGGATCTATTGGGATGAATGAACTTCATGTTAGTGTGCATTAAGGGTTGCATTGAGCCTTTATTTTTGTTCTATAATTCAATCGTCATTTTTTTAACAGTGCATTGGATATAGAGGGTCTCATTAGGTAAATTTACTAGAGTTTCATAATGTGTAATGCGACGATCGCATACACTAGAGAATCTGTCAATGCTGAACAAGGTCTTGAGGCATAAAAATGAGCCCGTTTAGAATAGTTAAGATGAACATGGAACAGATGAGTAGTAACTTCAACAAACTTTGGAGTGGAAACAATGTATTGTAGACAGTAATGCTGTTAATAAAAAATATTAAAATGCATAGCGTTTATTTTTGTTATTGGGTTTTTCTTTTGCTTATGTATATTTGCTTCTATTTTAAAGAGTTGAAGAAATTAGGTCTGCTTTTCAGTGTGTTCGTTGATCCACTCTGGAATCTGCATCTTATATGAAGTTGTTTATTCTTCTATTTAATGCAGTCCTTTTGTTTGCTTGATTTCAGATGCCACAGATGCCACTTCACATTTCTACTAGTTATAACAGGGTCGAGATAGTCAAATTTCTTCTTGATCGGTAAGGGACATATAAGGTTGAGTTGGAAGCCAAGAACATGGTAAGTATTAATATAATTGGTTTTTTACTTTTTTTGGAAAAAGTGCATACATTACAATGATGCTTGGGATTTATTAAGCCTATGCTCACGACTTATTGATCTTGTTATTGATTCCTGAGTGTCAAATTGCTGTGCTTTGTAGTATGGAGAAACTCCTTTTCATGTGCCATTATTGAAGCCAAAGCAAATGTGCTTTTTCTTATTACCTTATGATCCATTTTTGAAGAGTTCAAATTAAAAGTGGGATTTGGATTTCTGATGGTAAACTCTATTTTGTGCTGTCTTATTAATGCATAATCGAATTACACCATTAAATCTTGCTGTTTGGTACTCACTTCAAGCTGATGATAGCTCAAACTGTCAATACATTGCTCAAGTACAATGTTGATTGTAGTGCTAAGGATAATGTACGGTGGATTGCAATCATTTGAGGGGATTTCCCGATGGTTAAAAGAACACCAAAAAGACCAGAAACTTTACTTTCTTTTTTATCCCGATAACTTTCCGGGCAACCAAACAGATCAGTTTCGTATGGGCTCGAGAAAGAAAGTGTCCATGGAAGAACAAAGTAAACCGAAAGTGTGGTGGAGGTGAGAAATGGGGATGGGGAAAAGAGAATAAAAAAATAGAAGGGTTTGGGATTGGCAAATGGTTGTGGCGCTCATGGAGAGAGGCAATCAACAATGGGGAGATGGACGAAGGGGATCTGGTAGTCTTCTTCTCTTCGTTTTCTTTCTTTCTTTCTATTATTCTTTTAAAATAATTATGACAGCAACAGTTCCACGTGAGCTTCGTCTGCCAATTCGTCCACCAATCTGCTTGTACCTAGAAGAATTGTAATTTTTATCGATTTGCAAATAATTATCACTGTTTTTCATATTTGCAAAAATTAATTCCTAGTTCTGAAAAACAAAAATTATATATAGAAGTCTTACACTATATACTTATACCTATTCAATATGTGATTTATCATTTTTGTTCTTATATCTTTTTTTTTTTTGAAAATGACATCTCATTGATAAAATAGATTAATTACAGAGTTTGTCTAACAAGACATTACCTGAGATAATCTCAGGACCCTCCTCAGTCATTACAATCTCACTCTCATAACGGAAACTTAACTTAGTTAACTGATGTGCCACATGATTTCCTGTTCTTGGAACCCATGACACCTTCCAATCTGCCCTCCTTTAAAGCATTTCTTGTATATCTTCCACAATTTGTCCAAACCAAAGCCAATTTTCACCCTTAGTGTTCACTGCCTTCACAAGCACTTGTGCATCACCTTCAAAGATAACATTGCTGAAGTTTAAGTTCATTACATAGTTCCATAGCTCTACACAAAACGAAACATTGGGTTAAAACTGGTTTTGAATGAAAAGGCTTGTTGACAAACAGAAATGCCAATATCTCCCCTTCATGATCACACACAATCACACCAATTCCATTCTCCTTGCACCTTCATCAACTGCTGCGTCCCAATTGGCCTTAATGAAACCTTCAACTGGTCTTTTCCATCTTTGAGCAATATGCCTTTTGGATCCCCCTTGATGAACCCATGCCCTTGCTCCTGTGCTTCATGAAACGTTTCCAATGGCTCATCAGTACCTTGGATTATCTTTCTAGGATCCATCATCTTGCCTTGAAATAGGAAGTGATTTCTTCTGAGCTAGATCCTCCACATAGCAACAGCTACCCATTTCAGCTCAACTTCTGTTAAACAAACACTAAATCTCTTCCATAGCTCCATAAATTTACTTTCATTCACACTCCATTTCTGAACTGGGCTGGTATTGTCCACCCATATGTCATTGGCTGCAATACACCTCCATAACACATGAGTGACTGTTTCTTCCTCTTCCTTACAGATCATACACAAAGGATCCTTAAGAACTTGTTTCTTATAAAGTTTCTTCCTAGTTGGCAGCACATCTTGACATGCTTTCCACAAAAAGTGTTTCATTGTCCCTGGAATCTCCAAGATCCACAGCCTCTTCTAGCATTTCTCCAATCCACTCGCCACTGAGGAGTCACCCCTCTTCATTCTCTGCTGTTGAAGTGCAGTATAATACCCACTTTTCACAGTATAAGACCCATCATTTGTATACCCCTAGTAACATTTATCAGGACCTTCAAGACGACTCATGGGTAAATTACAAATGTGCTCAGCTTCCTCATTCTCAAAAATCTCTGTTATCTGTTCTTTGTTCTAGCCATGGCCATCAACATTAATAAGCTTCTGAACACAAGCATCTTGATCCAAGACCTGTACTTGAGATTGAACACAGAAAGTAGTTGGAGATTGAAGCCATTTATGCCCCCAAATCTTTATATTCTAACAATTACCCACCCTCCACCTTAGAGCTTCTTTCAACAACCCAATAGCTGACCATAAGCTTCTCCAAATCAAAGATGCACCCTTACCTAGTTTAGACTCCATGATATTGTTTAGTTTGTAGTACTTTTCTTGAAAAATCTGAACAACCAAAGAGGAAGGAAACTGCATCATGCACCAACATTGCTTGGCAAGTAAAGCTTCATTGAAGCTCTCCAAGTCCCTAAACTCCATACCACCCTCATTCTTTGGTTTCCCCATTGTTGCCCCACCAAAATTTTGAGATTTGACTTGTGATATCATGACATAGATTCTTTGGAAATATAAACAAAATCATAGTGTATGTTGGCATGGCTTGTAAAACAGATTTTATGAGTACCTCCCTCCCAGATTGGGATAAGAAATATGATTTCCAACTACTTATTTTCTACCAAACATGTTCCTTTATGCCTATAAAAGTCTTGAATTTGGATCTCCCCACCAATGCTGGTAGCCCTAGGTATCTTTCATAACTCCCACACACTCCCCCTCCAACTATTTTGATGATGTCTTCCTTATCCTTTAGTTTTGTGTTGGAACTAAAGAAAAAAGAAGATTCTGTTTATTAAGCCGTTGACCCGAGGCTTCCTCATAGTCCTTCAGAATTTCATGAATCTTCTCCGATTCCAATACCTTTGCTCTACAAAATAGGATACTTCATCCACAAACATTAACTGGTTGATGCTAGTACCACCTCTTCTCACTGATACTCCCCTAATATCTCCCTTCTTCTTTGTAGCTTGAATCATTAAGCTGAGACCTTCAACACATAGAATAAACAAGTATGGTGACAAAAGGCCACCTTGTCTCAAGCCCCTCTTTGGAAAAAACACGTCTCCTGGCTAGCCATTCACCAACACAGAGAAACTTATTGAACTAATCACTCCAAAATCAGCTTTATGAATTTGCCATTAAAACCAAGCTTTTTCCATAAGTGCCTCCAAGAATCTCCATTCTACGCTGTCATAGGCTTTGGAAATATCTAGCTTCAAAGCTAGACTCCCCACTTTTCCTTTCTTGTGAGTCTCATAGAATGTAGCACTTCATATGCGATCATAACATTATCAGTTATCGACCTTCTTGGGAGGAAAGCACTTTGATTACAAGAGATGATCAAAGGTAACACTTTCTTAAGTCTATTAGCCACTACTTTAGCAATAAGTTTATAAATAACATTATAAAGGCTAATAGGACGAAAAGCACTAACATTTACAGCATTTCTCACTTTGGGAATTAAAGCTAAAAGTGTAGTTCAAGTTAGAAAATGTACCCCATTCATTGAGGAAGCTGAGAACCGCAATGCTCACTTCATTTCCAACAACTTGCTAATGCTTCTGGAAGAAACATGCACTGAATCCATCTGGTCCTGGAGATTTTAGAGCCCCCATCATTTTGATTGCCTCATCAACCTCTGCTCTTGTAAATTATGTATCTAGAATATGGTTCATCTCAGATGTTACACGAGCTTCCAGAGACTACAAACAACTAGTAATAGCCTCAATTGAAGGCTCATCAGAGTTATAAATGTTCCCAAAATAATGCATGAAAGCCCTATCTATGTCTGAGGCCTCTGTCAACACATTCCCATGCTCATCTTGCATTGATTTGATAGTGTTTTTTTTTTCTTTCCCTCTATTGCACATGCATGAAAGTATCACATGTTCTTATCCCCTCCTTTGTACCAGTTCCTCTTAGCCCGTTGCTTCCACTTAATATCTTCTTGTTCTAGCAAGACTCCCAATCTCGATTGTAAATTCTGCACCTCAGGAATCACATACTTATATTCATTGTCTTGTAATTTCTTCAACTATTCTGACAAGTGTTTAACTTCATTCCCATTGTTGTTATTCTTTTGATTATTCCATCTACCCAATGCACTGTCACAATTCTCCAACATCCCTCTTACTTTAGTCAAAGGAGCAGAAGATAGACCTTTGTATTTCCAGTTTGCAAGAACCACTCCTCCACAGTCATCTTCTAAGTCCCATTTTGCCTCATACTTAAAAAGCTTCACACTATTTCTGCATACCTTGTCCCCTTTATTGAACCTCATTAGCAAGGGTTTATGATCAGAACACCTAGCTACAAGCCCTTCTACTACATAGTTAGGGAACCTATAAGTCCAAATAGGATTTACAACCATACGGTCCAGCCTCTCTTTGGTGTAAGTACCATCACCATGCTTGTTACTCCAAGTGTACATGTCCCCTTTAACACCGAGATCATATAACTGGCATTTATCTAGAACTTCATGGAAACTAATCATCTGAGCTTCCTTTCTTGGCTTGCCTCCTTTCTTTTCAGTACTTAACAGGATTTCATTGAAATCCCAACACACACACCATGAATGTTGAAAATATGGGTTCAAATGTTCCAAAAGGTCCCAAGCTTATGTTCTTTTGCAACATCTGGTTGGCCATAAAATCCCGTTAACATCCACTATACCTTAGTCTCCTTATCAGTAATCCATGCACTTATATGTCTCTCAGAGTAGTTGATAATCTCCACCTGGCACTCAGACTTCCCACATAAGGCTAAACCTCCACTTCGACCTTTATCATCCACCACAAAACATCCATCATACCCCAATCTCCATTTCAGAAAGTTAAATCTGCTTGCACATAGTTTTGTTTCCACAAGGAAAACAAAATTGGGTTGCTTATCCTTCACCAAGAGGTAAAGGTCATGAACTGTCCAAGGGTTCCCAAGCCCTCGGCAGTTCCAACTTAGGAGAATCATTATACTTGGTAGGGCTGCCACGCAGCCACCACCTTATCTGTTTCTTTCTTCTCTTCGACGTTTCTTCTCTATGCGTTACATTCTTCCTCAATTAAACTTCGTTTCCCTATCCCTCCTAGCACCTCTTCACCTGTGCTTTTTTCCTTCCTTCTAGCCCTTCTCTTCCAGCTTCGAGTAGAATAACCACCAAGTATAGCCCTCCCCGTATCTGTCTTGGCTTCCCCTCCTTTGCTTTCAACGGAATGTTTTCTGTCTTCAAACCCTTCAGACCGACTTATCTCGCCCAGCCCATTATCGTTACTGACTTCATGAATTGGGCCCGTTTGCATATAGCCCACTAGCCCATTATCTTCAGTTGTATAAGAGACATTTGCATCCACCACCTTTTTAGCATGCTCACCCTTATCTATCGTATTATGACAGGGATCCCTTCCCATAATTCCCGCGCCTGTATTAGTGCAAGATTCCATAACCCCCAAGGTCTCATCCTCAATTTGAACACTATCAGTCTGACCTAACGTATCTTTGGAAGCAATTGAATGCCCCATATTCTTGCTATCCTCATCATCCCTCGTATCCCGTACATTTTTGAAATTTGAATTCAATTTCCCGTAACTGACTCCCCCTTCCATGGCTTTCCTTCCCTCTGCCTCCGCCCTCGCCTGTATCGGCGAAACTCCGTTAGCCATGGATGATACAGGATATGGCACCTTCCAGTACTCAGGGAAAGAGTTCTTTTCGTACCTGTGAAAACTCCCACCTGAGTTCCACTTCTGTGTTGATTCTGCAGGTAACCAAGCACCGAACTGTGCTTGATCACTTGCATCCCCTGATCTTGTTCTTCCATCCTTTGGTAATCATTCGTTGCATGCACTATTCGACCACAAGTAAAACAAATCTTCTGGAGTTTTTCGTAATGTAATGAAATCCATACACGTTTTACCTTGGACATTAACAGTATGCCCTCTCGCAATCACCTTTGTTAAGCATAACTCAACCTTAAGGCGAAGAAAACTCCCCCATCCCACTCCATCATCAGGGACATCCACCTTAATGAGTTTACCTAATGAATTCCCAATACCCGATCCACACTTCTCATTCATATAAGCCATTGGCAACTGATGTAGTTGCACCCAAAATTGTTCATACTCAAAATTCATCAGTTGCGGCTGTGTGTACGCATCAAAATTCTTCATAACTAGTACAAAATTGTCAAAGAGCCATGGCCGTCCCTCCATAACTTTCTGTTTATCCGCTTCCATTTCAAACATGATGATAAAGAGATTTTTCTGATATTCCATGAAGGATGCTGCCTTACTATCTTCCACACCTTCCCCATTGTCGAACTCAATACTTCTCTTTTAATGCTCCTCTCTGTCCATACCTTGCCCACCACACTGCGATCTCCTTTTCTTTTCACCTCTTATGGAATCTCTTCTTCCAATTCCAACGTATCATCCTCTTCCTCAGTTAGTCTCAAGCACTTCCATTTATTTGCAATCTGCTCCATGCTATTTTGAATACACTGAATAACCTAAAGGCAGAGCCTTTGACTACCAACTTCTCTTCTTACTCTAGAGAGAAAGAGAGAAAGAATAATGCTTGAGCTCCTGATCTCTCGTAGAGGGAACTCACTTTCTTAATACTTAAATATGTGTGTTTAAATAGAATGAAAAAAATGACAAATTACATATTAATTAAGTTGATGTGTGTGGTGTAAGACTTTCATATAACATTTTTCTTTAAAATAATTACAATTAAACTGACACTTGGTTGAGAACCATGCACTCTACCACCATACACGTGGGTTGAATGTTTGCCCACTGCAACTCACCACTTCTCGTGCTGCGCATCGGCCAGAGGCACGTTGCTCAGCTTGCCACTTCCCGTGGTGGGCAACGAACCAGGTTGCTTTCCTTGCTAGCCACTCTTAACCAAACTCAATAAGCCCACTTCACGGCCATGTCATTCTTATTAGTTTCCATGTTTTTTATCTCTAGATAAATGATAGTCAGAGTGCATTAATAGTGGCCCGTGCTTGGTACAAACTAAAGCCTGAGGATGGAAGTGCATTAACAGAATTGCGTCCACCTACTCCTAACCCTCCAATAACTTTCCTTGCCACAGTAACTCAACTCACCATTCCCCTTGGCTAGGACTGTTCATTCGGGTTCTAGCCCGGGAACCTGGGTATACCTGGATCGGAACCCGAATCAAACACGGGTTGGAACCCAGATGAATCTGAGTTGTAAACCCAGAACCCGAGTTTTTGTTTTTCTTACTAAAGGTTCATATTTAATTAACTTTAAAAACATAATTCTTTTTTTAGTAAAAACCTATATTTTATTAAAGTTTTTTCAAGAAAAATCCGTTTGAAAGTATAATTCTTTTTATGCAAAAGCCAATATTATTTAAAATATTTCAAACCATAATTATTTTTTTTTATATAAAAGCCTTTGTTTTATTAAAAAAACTAAGTCAAGTTGGAAAGCATAATATTTGTGTTCTAAATTCTAAATGCATAAATTCATCGATGCATGCATCACAATGAAATCCACTACATATTACATTATTTGTTATTTTATACATTACATTACAAAATACAAAATTACAATATATGAATTACAACATCAGTAGCATGTCCATCAATGATTTAATCTCCACACCAAATAGCAACTTCAAGTAATTGGGCTGAAAGAGATCCTGCAAAAAAACAAAAAGTTTTGAACAAGTATTATATACAAGGATTAAGACAAATTCCACTTACTAAATTAAAGATTAAGATGAGAACAAATCAGCTTTGATTGATGCTTCTATACAAAGATAAAACTTTGTTCCAAAGTAGTTTCCATAATAATAGCTTGTGATGGTCATGGATTTTTAATGTCCAGAGGGGTTTAAAGAGGGCCTGTATAGAATTCAGTTGAGCTATATTTTGATTTCTTGCCACTATATGATAAGTAGTTTTAATTGAAAATTTCCCATTTTGATTCAGGGACCATATTATCTTGTCTTGCCTCTAGGAGATTGTTGGCAATAGAATTTTCAGGATTTCTGAGAGGCTTTCTTGATCAAATAAATTCTTCATTTTTGAAATATCCCAAGACTGTGGGTAACCTGTGATTATTTATTAGACCTTTTGAGAAGGATGGATCTAGTTCATTTTTTGTATTCATTTTGGTTTGAAATTTTCCATAGAGGGGATCCATGGTTCTGACTAGATATTAACCGAAATTCCATTATTAATTTGGTAGTATTGTCCTTGTTTGAGAAGATCTCTTGTCTGGATAATTCCTTTCCATAGACTGGAATAAAACGATTTTGGTGTTACATTCCAAAATTTCCTTGCTTGAGATATCTTGCCTAGAGTAGGGAGTGCCATAATCCATTTTGTCTTTCACTCATTTCCTATCTCGTCTTTGCTAATAAAGCCTGGTTCATATTTTCCATCGATCTGAGACCAAGCTCTCCTAACTTTTTTGGTTGGCATATTGATTTCTATGATTTTAAAGTCAAATTTTGGGTTATCGCTTGAAAATCTCCACCAAAAATTTTTGAAGCTGATATCGAGGGTCTTTTATACTGTTTTTGGTAGTAAGAAGGAATTCATGTAATAAGATGGGATGATGCTTGCAACTGTTCTAATCAGCATTGTTCTCCCTGCTTGTGATAGTAACTTTAGTTTCCATCATTCCATTTTTTTTTCTACTTTAGCCAACATTTCTTTATAGTTCTTTTTTTTTGTTCTTGCTAAAGGATGTTGGAAGGCCTAGGTATTTTCTTTTCACCGAAGAAGCTTTAAAAGGGAGCCATTGTGTGATGATAGACTTGGACACTGAACAAGTATTTCTTGTGATGAATATGGATGATTTGCTCAAATTTATTTTTTGCCCCTACCATTGCTGATATTTTTCTAAACTTATGATCGTGTCGTTCGTAAAGAGCAAGTGTGAGATTGGTGGGCTAGCTCTGTTGATTTTAATTCCTTCAAGTGACCCTTGCGCTCCAGCTTTTAACAATATTCTTGATAGTGCCTCTATGATCAATATGAAGAGAAAGGGCGAGATTGAGTCTCCTTGTTGTAGCCCTCTTTGTGCTTTGAAAAACCCCATTGGAGAGCCATTTATTATGATGGAGAAGGTTGCAGTTGAGAGACATTCCTTTATTAGATTGATCCATCTTTGATTGTATTCCAATACTTCCATTACCTTGAAGAGAAAATCCCATACAACCAAATCAAAAGCTTTTTCCATGTCAAGCTTTATGGCCATTAGTCCTTTTTGTCTTGTTTTATTTTTAAGGTGGTGGAACACTTCATGGGCGATTATGGTGTTTTCTTTTATGTTGTGGCCCGGAACAAAAGCCGTTTATAGAGGAGAGATTATATTGACAATTGTGGATTTGAATCGATTAGCCAATATTTTTGTGATAATTTTATAGATGACATTTGTGAGGCTGATTGGACGGTATTGGCTTGGGGTACTTGGATTCTGGATTTTCGGGATGAGTGCTATGTTGGTGTCATTCATTTGCCTCATTAATTTGCCACTTCTGAAAAAATTCTGAATAGCTTCAATGACCTCTTTTTATGATACTCCAATAATTTCTATAGAGGAGTGCTGTCATTCCATCTAGACCTGACGCTTAGTGGTTTGGGATCTGTTTTAGCACCTCAAAAATTTCTTCATCACTTGGCACTGCATTTAGTAACTCATTTTCTTGATCTGAGATTTGCTTCTCAAAGAGGTTGTCTAGTTGTTCCAGGATTTGCAGGTTGGAAGAAGTGCATATTGTTCTATAATAATTAATAAAAGAGGATTCAATAACATTCGGGTCCATGGTCTAGTTACCTGGTCACAGTTTGATGGAGTCTATCGCATTGCTTCTTCTCCAGATTTTTGTTGAAAGGTGGAAACATTCTGTGTTGAGATCCGAGGATGTGAGCCAGCCAATTCTTGATTTTTGTCGCCATCAGATTTCTTCATTTTCCCTTTGTTTTTGGAGCCTGTGTTGCAAGAGCTTCTCTTTTTCTTGGTCGTAAGAATTCATGGGCAGCTTTGTACCTCAAGTAGCTCTTTTTCAATTTCTTTTATATTGTTCTGAATTCGCCCAAAATGATTTTTATTCCATAGCTTGAGAGCCTCCTTTGTTGATTTGATTTTTTTGCATAGTACATAGGCCGGGTTGCCCTGGAAGTTTTTGCTCCATGCTTCTTTGATGATGTTGTGACTGAGTGGTTTTTGGATCCAAAATTCTTTAAATTTAAAAGGCGAAACTCTTTGATGATTAGCTGTTATGTGTAGTAGAAGTGGATGGTGATCCGAGGCTGATGAAGCTAGATGTTGCAGTGTAGCATCCGAAAAAAATAATCTCCATCCTTGATTAGCAATTGCAAGATCTAATCTTTCTCTGATAAGTACATTTCCATGCCTGTTGTTCGACCATGTGAATGTTGGACCTGTGTATCCTACGTCAATGAGTCCATTTTTTTCTATTAAAGATTTGAGTCCCCCATTTTTATTGAAAGGGATCGGGCACCCTCCATGTTTCTCTGATTGATTTAGGAGATCATTAAAATCTCCTATGCATATCCACGACCCTAGAAATGCTTGGTATATTAAATCTAGATGAGACTAGAAATTTGCTTTGTAATGCCATTGAGCCTGCTCATAAACATAGGTAATTAACCCTGGATGATATGGAGGATTTGAGTAAACTAAAACTAAAATAACATTCATATTTATATGAACTTGTTCTAATTCGACACCTGAACGCCACATAAGTAGAATGCTCCTTTTTTTACCAAAAGCTAGATAGTTAACAAAATGATGGAAACCTATATTATTTACAATAGATATGGTGCGTTGTTCCGACACCAAGGTTTCTGACAAAAAGATGACATTCAGGTTATATTTCCTAATATTAGCTCTTAAATTTCTGATTGCCTTGGGTCGGGCTAAACTCCTGCAATTCCAAGCTATTATCTTCATTCAAAGGGGGGAGGCTTTTTGAAGCTTGCATCTTTTGCTTGTTTGGACTTTCTTGGAGTTGGAGGTGAAAGTGATAGTCTGTTGTAAGGAGACAGGCAAGCCTTCTCTTTGAGCTTCTGTATTTTGCCTTTTGAACTAGACTGCATTTCTATCAGAGTAAGAGCTAGTGTGGACTCTTCACTTCGATCAATTTGGCACTCATTGGCTGTTGTTTTAGCCTCTATTTTCATTGATGGTTGAAATTTCTTCTTTGGAGGTTGAGAGACTTGAGTGGCTGTTGAGGCTTTTTGTCTTTTGAATGAAAGATTATGGGGCCAATTGATATTGGTGAGGCCGGTTGGGAGTGCAGCTGGGTTGGTTGCATGGTTGTTTGTGGTGGGGACGACGGGAAGTCTGATGGTGAGGATGGATTTGTGAAGGACCCTTGGGTGGGAGAGATTGTTGGGCTGAGCTTGCTTTGATTGGGATGGGCTATGGGTTTGGTTGGGTTGGGTTTGATTTCTGAGTTAGGCTGCCTATTGTTGGGTTTTCTTTTCCTGAGATGGAAAAAATTGCAATTGGGGCTAATGGACAGAGAGTTATGGGCTTTATAGAGAAAGTTCTTTATGCTTTCCTATCTATAAAAAGAGGCCTATGACTCTCTCTCTTTGAAAAAACTCTCAAACTCTCTGTTTTCTATCGAAATCCTCTCAAGCTTTAGATCCGGCTAGAGGGGGTGGGAGCTTCAGCTCCGTCCTCTTCTTTTCCCCCTACTTTCTCCGCTGCTCGCCTGTTTTTGTGTAGTGGTTGTTTTGTTTTTTAGGCAAATAAAGGGAGAAACACTGTCTGGGTATTTCCGCCGCCCAGTTGCCAACACACGCCCCTCCTAGAGGTTGCCCAGCCGCTGATCCTCAAAACCTCCAAACGTGGCGCCAATCGGAGTGGAGCGTAGCTCACACGCGTGGGTTGAAGATTCGAAGCCCATAGGCGTGTGGTTGTCACGCGCCACCAAGGACCCCTCTATCGCTGCAACGCGTGGCTGTTTCGAAACCTGTGACTCTGGATCTTTTAGGATCGATCATCGGTTTTCTCCCAGAGTGGCGTCTGTCCTGCATGCGCCACAACAGCGGTTTTGTGCACTATTTCTCCGTTTTTATAGTGTTTTCATAATGTTATTTATTTGGTGTCCTGTCTTTAATTTTAAGATAATTAAAAATCCAAAAAATATTGTGCCTTCGGACTTTAGTCCAAATGGAGTGGTCCCCCCTCCATGCTTAAAGTGGGGTGGTGCACCATATTCCGCTTAGTCGGGGTATGGTTTTGTCACCTGGTTACTGTTAACTCTGTTGTGGACAGAGTTGTGCTATCTCTTAGACTTCGATTTTTAGAGATCAGCCGTCTGGACTAGACTAGGTCAGTCACGAAAGTGTGCTGAGAAGCTTTTAACGTTTGTAATTAGCTTGTTTTCAAGTCAACATTATATGTCCCCTATTCATGAACAAAATGAGATCCGTTATCTTTAAAAAAAAAAAAAAAAAAAGAAAAAGAAAAAAAGAAGAAGAGAGGCCTATGCTTAATAAAAGAAGATGACATTAAACTGGTCTCACCGATGTTGGTGTAGGCCTTTGACCCATGCTTTTCTTGCTGAACTTTAAATCCCTGGCATGGCTGAGTAGATTTGTTGCCATTGTGCTTTCCATGGAGTATATCTTCTAGCCGACAATGATGTATTTCTTGATGTGAGATTAGATCCTCTCTGCTGCGCCGTTTCCATCCTATCAGCAAAATTAATTCTTGTTCCAATTGATGAAAGAGAGAATTTACTTCTAATTGTTGAGTTCGGCTGAGTTGGGGCAGGGGTTGGTTCCACAGTGAACAAATTAATTTTTGTTGTTCATGCGGAGTTTAATGCTGCCGGATTACTGTAGTTGAACAGTGGGCTCAAGCTGGGAGATGCCGGAAGAGAAGAAATCAAAGGCTGTTCCTGGTGCGGTTCCGGTGATGGAAAAAAGTGATGAAGTTTAGGCAGCTTAGTTGCAAATTGCTCTCTGTTGCTATTGGTAAGCTTGTTCTGATTTAGGAATGAGATTTTGTTGTTTCTCTGTTGCTGGTTTATTGTGATCTGAAGCTCTTTTCCTTTTTTTCTTCTATCTTGAGACTCAGATGCTTGAGTATACTAATCTGAATAATACACTTCCGATTCTTGCATGTCCTGTGTTTGATAGAATGACTCAGTGGTGGTTGTGTTTGTGGATTTGGCTCTTAGCCATGGTCCAAATAAGCTTTATGGTTGGGGATTTTAGATTGTTGCAGAAAATTTGGGAGTGACCCAGTCGGCATAGCAAAAATCAGAGAGTCTTTCATATTTGAAGGAGACCTAAGTCTCATGATTTCCAAATCTTGGCAACATAAAACCTTGTTGTTGAGCATTTGTGATGTCAATTTCTACCTTGAGCCTGATGAATTTCTTTTATGCTATTCCAAAGATGGGGATCCTCCTCAACCTTTATCAGGTTGCCTAGAGCTTTTCCCATTTTTATGGCATTTTCAAGGGTTATGTGGTCCAATGGCAGTCCATGTATTTGGACGTTGAAGATCGAGTGCTTTAGACTGATTTCTTGTAGTGTTGACCCAGGAGACCAAGGCTTAAGGATTAGGAGATGACCTTTGAAATTCCAAGGGGCTTGGTTGAGTAGTCTGAGTTTGTCCTGAGGAGATTGAAAAGTGAATATGAACATGTTGGCTTCTAGATCTTCAATGAGGAATTTCTGGATGAAGCTCCATGTTGGCTTGAGTGGACTGCAAATTTGTTGAGGGGTCTGTGAGCAACTAGTTTGCCTACCAGCATTGAGTCTGATATGTTTTGTGTTGTTTCTGGTGTAGGTTCAAGGTTTAAGTCTTGCCATGACAAAGCTTCTGTTTGGGTGATGAGAGATTCCATGTCCATTGTTGATGCCTACTACAAGTCTTTACCAGTCCTTGTTTGATGTTGAATCGGAGGGGAGAATCTAACTGGGTTGTATGAGTAGTGAGGGAGGCACTATAGTGTGCAAAGAGACTAGTGAGAGAGTGGAAAGAAAGGACAACATCTCAGCATCTTTTGATGTGATCTTGTCGATAGATCATAACCTTCCCTTTTCAAAATCAAAGAATTTTGACACTATCAATATCTTATCACTTTCAATTCAAATCAAAAGTGTTCTCACAAAACAAAGATCTATATCACAAAATTAAATCACTGAATTTTCGAAAATGGAATTAAGCACTCACAAAACAACACCAAAGAAAGGAAATGCAAAAGGGAGTTCTAGTCAATGGATCAAAATGTCCTAAAATCTTAGTTTGAACTCTTAAGATTTAGTTAAGAGAGAGATAGACATATAAACTAGGCGTTAGAATATACATTGCCGTCTCCATTTGAAGGCTTAATAAATAATATTGAACACACTCTGTATCTGTCTTTTATTCTATCAATCTAAATTCGAGAGTTGGACAAAACTCAATGAAATTCAAATCTTGAAGCTCAAATCTCTACTAGCTAACTGTTTATATAATATAATTACTTATTATTATTATTGTTATATATTATTATCTAACCTTGGTTGGCTCATCTTTTACGAAACCAGTTAGTAAATTGGTGGAGTTATGTAAGCTTTTTAATCATCTATGAATTAAATAAAACAAAGATCCAGGAGGAGGGTGGATGGTCCCAAATAAGAATCCCATTACAGTGGGACACAACACATCAAAATAAAATAAAAAATGGATTGGGAGCCACGATAAGTAAATGGTAACGTTGTCAATTGTTTTAATGCTTTCGATTCATGAGATATCCACTTCTATGATGTCCTACATCTAACTCTATATTCGAACATAGTCAAATAGCTGACATTGGGCCACTTAATCGAGTGTCATGAATGTCTATATCGAGACACAAGGCAAAGATTGGGTGAGGTGGAGTATATCTTGAAATTTGGAGGCTAAGAAATCTAGCAGTGCAATGCATGTAACTATTAGATGCGTGCAACCACTACGGCCCATGCATTGATTGAATGGCAACACTTCTTGTTGGGAATGGAAGAATATCCTTGATTTGGTACATGGTAGTAAGTTGAAGGTGGCCAGAAAGCAATGGTACTTTGGATGTTTTGCAACCAAGAGGGGGGGAAATATATATAATATATATACATATATTTATATTGTCCTTGTATTTATGTTCAAATTACAGTTCAAGTCATTGCTAATAGCCACGCAATTTAAACTTTCCTTTTCTGCCATTGAGATCGACACTCTATTGCTCTTCTATTTGGACATAATGGTCAAGTGGATTCATTTTGTAACACCCCGTCTCTCTACGATTTTAAAACTAGAGAAACCGAATGCTACTAACCTTAAAACATTAACATTTTTAGTGTCAGCTTTAAAAGATCTCATTAAACATCCAAAAATCAGAGTACTTTACTGAAGAAAAACCTCTAAAAAATAAAAGAAACAAAATAGTTATGTGCTACAAAATTACTCAAACTGTAAATAAATAAAAGTTCTCCTTAATGGCTCAAGCCCCTATGTCATCCCTAAACATCATTCTATCCTACAACACAACGTCCTTATAATTCTCCCACCTGGATTAGGAAAACATATAAATACAAAAAAATGAGTCGAATACTCAGTCATGCATTAACATACTAGTAACATAGGTTTTTTAGTCAAATATTAACATTCGCAAGAAGAATTAACCTCGTAGCATACATAACATTAACCTCAAAGCATACAATTAACCTTATATCCTTAACAGAAATGATATTTGCAGTCCTAGGGTATACAAGTTTCGCGCGCTCCATTTGAAAAAGTGGATAACTCTGGGATGCACAAGAAACAACTTTTATTTTAATAGTGGATCCTACTTTTTTCAAAGGTAGTGTGTGGGGCTTGCACACCACATGATTGTATTTAGTATTAATTTATCCTTAACGGTTGTGGCATCCCGTTCCTTGGTAAAGAGCCTGGCGAGATTCCATGGTTCTAGAGATGGTAGTTGGTCTGCAACACCCTAGTATTCCTAACTGCTCTAGGCCTGTAATCATGGACTAAGTACACAGTATGTAGAATAAGTTGCAGCGGAATAAGTAAAGGCTTAGTCACAAACTAATGCTAATTGTACTAAAGGTCTAAACTAGTAAAAGGTTTATCCATTATTAATAATAATTACAAGTCATTGTCACTTCTATAAATACTATTATATAACACCAATTTTTTAGCAATCTCATCCAAGTATGACATACAGAACACAATTTGTCACTTGACTAAATAGTACATTTCCACAAGTACAAATAACTAATATTGAAGACAACCTCCGTTTCTATCACTCAGGGGGGTCAATCTTTCCTCTTTGGGGACCTCCTCTTAGACTACATATGCATCAAGACCTACGATTCTGATTAACGAAACCATAGGTAGGTTAAACATCTATGACAATACTACTAATAAGAGACAATGCAAGTGAAGATTCATGCATTGTTACATGTAAATGATTTGTGACAATGCAAGTGAAGATTCATGCATTGTTACATGTAAATGATTTGTGAACACATATTTATACATGATGAGAATCACCCTCAGAAACACATGTATACATAGTTATGACAAAGAACTAGCTACTAAATAAAACACAAGTATTTAAGCATGGTGATGAACCACCCTCTGAGTAAATCTCAAGTATAGGTAATTACCACTGAGGCAAGGAACCACCCTCTTATCAAGACTCATAAAACCCATCATATCTCATTGTATAAATGCCAAGCAAGGAATCACTCCACCGTTCGACAAGGGTGGAGTGATTCACTCCACCGTTCAGATCACATCGCTCTACCCAATCAACATGCAAGCTGATTCACTAAATTCAAAAACTCTGATAGGAGGAATCACTTAACCCAGTCCACACACTCGAAGGAAACACATATGATCAACTTGGGAAATCACTCTACCCAATCAACTGACTCGAAGACACTATACATGATACATCCGAAGAATCTCTCTACCTGTCTATTAAGTGAGGTCAATACAAAAGCGTTCCACCCCGATCATCATGAGGACTCCATTTACCTGTATGAAACTCGTGGTAGTGTATCGTAGGAATGGCGTGGGGAATCACTCTAGCTATCCATAATGATCGACACATGGTAAGACTCACGCACCTAGAAATCACAGTCATCACCATTCAAACTCATCATCTCAAAATTGC
Source organism: Pterocarya stenoptera (assembly GCA_003123785.1). Classification (NCBI taxonomy): domain Eukaryota; kingdom Viridiplantae; phylum Streptophyta; class Magnoliopsida; order Fagales; family Juglandaceae; genus Pterocarya; species Pterocarya stenoptera. Next base: position 20,447 of record QEOT01001376.1, read on the forward strand.
ATTATAAAGATAATCCATAACCATAATGAAGAAGATATTACTTTTCATGCAGAAAGTGAGAGAGTTACAGAATATGCAAAGCCTATAATTAAAACATACCCACAAACATTCACACCGCATTCTCAATACGGTCTTAGAAGCTAACATACCCGAACAATATTTAAAATACTATGATGCTACTGGCACTACTCCTTTTGTTGCTTCCTTCATAGTCACTTGCTTTCTTTGAACGCTCCGACTCCAAAGATGATAAATCACTTTACAATCTCAAAAGTGAGATTTCATCCCTTGTCTAATGCCTTTTATAGGCAGGATCGTTAGATTTCCTTTTGTCGTTCTTTTGACTCTATATATGTTTGAATAGAAGCTTTTTCATCTCAGTCGTCCATTTGTCTTTTCGACTCGAAGAATTGTAGAGACCAAGTGGCTGATAGAACAAGGCATGCACGTTCTTGTTGCTTGCAATGGATCCAATCCCACTGTCCTTCTCCTAATAAGGGTCTCCCATGTAGCGTTAGACCATACCTTTAAGATCAGAAGATATGGCTTGTAGGTCCGTTATCTTTTTCTTCCGTAGGCTCAACTTTAAATATGATGTCTTAGATGGAGTATGAGCTTCTGCATATGACACCTGCCGCCTTCTGGACATCTCCTCATTATCCTGAAGAGTCCTCATGTCCATATCGATATTTTCCTTGACTGTTGTGCACCCTTATACTACAAGCCGTCCTTTTCCACAACTACCAATCTTTTCAACTTCTCGTTCTCGCTTTTGTACGGTTAGCACAGTGCTTGCTTGCCTAGCACATGGTGAAGATTCCTTTATCACCTAGTCTTGAGATGTGTCAGTTAGACTTTCTACACCGTGTTTTTTGCCTTACTGATTGTTTGGCCACATGCTATCCGCCTCATTGCCTATTCTTTGCCTACTATTGGACGAACCTTCATTGTTTGTTTGGTGATGAACTGTGTCTGCCAGGCTTTTTACATTGTGTGTTTCACCCTATCCTTTGGACTAGTTGTAGTTTGCCTAATCGTAGCCTCATCTTCCATAGCACCTTGCCCAAGGGAATGAGTCTCTCCCTACTTCGGCGTAGTCCTCACAATAGTCGTAACACACTATTACCCCTTTGTGTTAGGGTTATCGAACTTTGTGATCATGACTCTTTCCATGGCTAGCGGATAAGAACCTAACCTCCTCAGGATTGGGTAATCACTAGGTGCACCGCTAGTGTTGCATTCCTGCAATCCGCCCCCAACCTCATGGTACCGTCTACACTGTCATGGCCAAATCATTACCTCAACGACCACATGTAATCACTCATTTTCATTTTCTTTTCTTTCCTTTAACTTTAACTTACCTTAAAATGTAACTTACTTTACCCTTCATTCATTTAAAAATACAGTTCACACCATATTATATTTAGTCCCATCTTCATGCAGTTTCTCAATTACATGCAATTATCTTCATCATAGATAGGGGTTCATGAATAAGAGCTACCAAAGAAGAATCATACACATATTTTTATAAACATGTACTTTACAAATATAGTTGCAAATGACCTTTCAATTTACATAAAATTATGTATGAAAAACATAATCATAACCACTTATCTCAATTCTTATGCGAAGTAAGTTAAGGCACGAGCCACAAAGCCGTCAAGTGGAACCTATAACAATTAATATCGTGGGATAAGCATCTTATTACATTAACTAACATATGGAACATGCATCATGAAACTGGGCCTAAAGGATGACCCGTGTCGTCTAAAACTCATCATGACCTTAACTATAGACATAACCATTGAACCTCATTTTTTCGTGATTGCACACTTTTGTTATTTGACTACAAAATCGTATCATACGACCTCAAAAGTATCACTAATCCTCATTGCTTAGCCTAAAAATCCTCCACATGAAAGAATAGACTTCAAAACAACACAACCTGTCGATCATAACCTATAGAGCTTGAAATACTTAAGTAGTTTCACACCTTATTCAAACGTCTCCATAAGTTCACATTTGATTCTCTACACCCATAATTAACTCGAATAAGACTCATCATTTCAACTCAAAGTCACACTCATGGATTCATAATAATGATCAAACCTGAGTAGCACCAAACCTAAGACCTAGATTTCTACACATTCCAAATCTTCCACTCTGAGACCGCTAGAGTTTTACACCACAATGAGTTGCACTTGAATCACCAAAACACACACAACTTATACACTAACCAATCTGAGTACAAAATCACATAAATAATTCCATCCGTTGCTTCAAATTTTAGTATAGACACATGCCTCGTACTCGGGTTGTGCTTCATGAATGCTAGGTTATGGTTCAAACACATAAAAGAGAAAGGAAAGAGCCATATACCTAGGAATTGAGGGCTGGGTTGCACCCATAATAGCAGAACACTTGCAACTGAGGGACTCACTCCTTTGGTGGAGGGAGGAGGCGCACGGTGCATGTATGTACGTAGAGGCTTGAGTGGTTTGTAGTTTCGCATAGCAGAGGCTTCTCACGGTTTTCTGATGTTGATCACAACATTGTTTGGCGTTCCTAGGGATAGTGGTGCTTGGGTGGCACATAGAGTGGGCTGGGTGGAGTTGGACTTTATGATGGTCAGGATTGGAGGCTGCAATGACCCCCCCACCCCCCAACAAAAAAGAAAGATTTGTAATTCCCATATACTCTCTAGAATTTTCTACAATTTCAATATAAATAAAAATGCTTATCTCCAATTTTTTTCCTATTGCCACACAATTTTGTATAATTTTTATATATTATCTATTTTTAAGAATGTGGCCCCACCAGAATAAAATTAAACTAAGTTTAGGAGAAATAATAAAATTATTAATATGAATCCCAAAGATCTTTTTATACAATATTAGGCTTCTTAATACGGAATTCAAAGTGAAAATTAGGATTGTAAATGAACCAGTCCGTACGATTGCTCACCCGATACTCGCTCGACTAAACTCGAACCGAGCTTTACTAGTAAAAAAAAGTTTGATCGTGAAAGCAGAAACTCACTCGATCAGTAAATGATACATACTTGATTAAACTTGACTCGACTCATTTGAACGTTTGTGAGTGTTAAAAATTAGGCAGTTTTTTCAGTGAGAATCAAAATTCCACATAACGTGCGAACGTATATTGTGACGTTCGAACTGACCGCTATTTTGATTTGGCAACTTTTCATTTAAAATGTCACTGCACTAGATCGAGGACGCCTTTAAAACGCTTTCGTTATAGTATAGAAGACCTATTGCTGCGATCAAAAGTCGTTGCAATAAGTCCAAAAAGTTTTTTTTTTTTTTTAAATGACGCCCTAGTGTCTTTAATCGCACGGGTTGAAGGCAATTCGTTCTATTTGCCTTCAACCAATGCCATATCTTGGATATTAGAGTGAGAGAGAGTTAGAGTGAGAGAGAGTTAAAGAGAAAAGAGTTTAATATTGTGAGGTTAGTATTATATTTTTTTGTTTATTTTAAATTATGTTGTGATTTTTCTATGTATTATTTAGTTTGAACTAACTAGTATTGTGTCTTGTTTGAAGGATTATTGGTTGATGATTTTTTAAGTTTGACATTTGTAAAGGGATATTGCTAAACATTTTTGTGAAAATGTGAGTATGTGAATATGTTTTGGATATGTGAATATGTTTGGATATTGTGAATATGTTTGCATATTGTGAATATGTTAGATAATTGATTTTGAATATGTTTGGATATTGTTGATATGAACTCGCAGGAACAGAATCTCTTGAACCCACAATCAAATTGAAAACTTACCCAAGAAAGTTAAAATCAAGTCAATAGATGGAGAATCTAGACCTGATGAGAACTCGTTTCAAGAATCTAGATTATATTAAAATCTAGACCCATTGAAGAACCCGCCTCAAGAACCCAGATCACAAGGAGGAATGCTACAAAGGTTGTGATTTACCTTTGATAAGTTCAAAAGTTCAATCAAGAACAAGAGGAGTAAACTCAACTCACAATAAAAATTCAATATTGTCTACCTTCAAAATGAGGCTACAAAAAGTATTTAAACTAAAATCTATTTGAAAAACTCTAGCTCAAAATAAATCCTAGGTTCCAAAAATACCCTTGGATGAACAGTGTCACGCTACAGTATTTCGGCTACTGTGAATAGTGCCTTGCTACAGTGATTCGGCTACATGAACAGTGCCGCGCTACAGTAACTTCTTGAAACCCTAGTTCTTAAAATGTAACTTTTCAAATAAACCATTGCTTCCAAAATACAAGGCCTTACCAAAACCATAGTTCAAAAGAAATTAGACATATGTGGGCCAAATATTCTCAAGCCCACTTATTCTAAATTAATAAAATAAATACTTTAACAAATTAAAAGTCATTAATAACAATTGGCCCATCTGACTTATAAACGATCTTTAAGACTAGGCCCACCTTGGTTTCTGATATAAACCCGCAGGAATGGAATTCCTTGAACCCATAATCAAATTGAAAACTCACCCAAGAAAGCCAAATCAAGTCAATGGATGGAGAATCAAGACCCGATGAGAACTTGTTTCAAGAACTTAGATTATATTAAAATCTAGACTCATTGAAGAACTTGTTTCAAGAACCCAGATTACAAGGAGAAACGCCACAAAGGTTGTGATTTACCTTTGATAAGTTCAAAAGTTCAATTAAGAACAAGAGGAGTAAAACTCAACTCACAATGAATAAATTCATCAAATTTCATAAACTGATTAAAATGAATCTACAAAGAGTATTTAAAGGAAAACCTAATTGAAGCCCTAACCCAAAATAAACCCTTGCTTCCAAAAGACCCTCGGATGAACAGTGCCGCGTGAATAGAACCTGCTACAGTAATCGCTACAGTACCTTTCTTCAAAAACCCTAGTTCCTAAAATTGTAACTTTCCAAATAAGCCCTTAGCCAAAATACAAGGCCTTCCCAAAACCATAGTTCAAAAGAAATAAGACATATGTGGGCCAAATATCCTCAAGCCCACTTATTCTAAATTAATAAAATAAATACTTTAACAAATTAAAAGCCATCAATAATAATAAGCCCAAATAGTCTAAGTCATGTTTTTCACTGCTTGTATCAAATGAATCAAAATTGAATCCTCTTCATTCAAACCCATCTTGAATGTTGGGCTCTTGCTAAACTCATACCAAGTGAATTGCACCAATCCTTGCATCGCCTCCTTCATTTTTTGGCTCTTGAGCTTGTAATTGGCCCATCTGACTTGCAAACGATCTTTAAGACTGAGCCCACCTTGGTTCCCATCATTCCCCCTCTCCTCAAAAGGATTCGACCTCGAATCTTCACTTGGATCAAAGGGGAAAATGTTAGTAACATTAAAAAGAGCAGAAACATGATACTTACCTGGAAGATCTACTTGATATAAATTTTTCTTAATTTATTCAAGAAATTTGAAATGTCTATCCATGTTACTCTTGTCATCAATAAGTAAAGACATTAAATCTAAAGGAGTAAACGGATTAAATTTATAAACAATCTCAAAATGTGAAAACTTATTAGTAGCATGAACACTCAAATTATATGTAAACTCAATGAATGACAAACAATACTCTAACAAATGTTCATGAAACATATCTAAAGTCTTCCTTACACCAAAATGACCACTCTAATTATATGCAAACTCAATGAATGGCAAGCAATACTCACATAAACGTTCATGCACGATGTTAATGAATGACAAATGATACTTCCAAAAATGTTCATGCAACATGTCAATGAATGGCAAATGATTCTCTCACAAACGTTCACGTAACACATTAATGAATGACAAAGGATTTTCCAACAAACGTTTATGTAATATCTCGATGAATGGCAAATAATATTCTCACAAATGTTTATGCAACAGGTCTACAGTCTTTTTTGTACCAAAATGACCACTCCAATGATATGCAAACTCAATGAATGGCAGGCAATACTTCCACCCATGGTCACGCTATATATTTAAAATCATTTTCATACCAAAATGACCCAACAAACCACATCCATGTAATAACATCTCACGCATAAGACTAGTAGGCTCACAAAGTTTATCGTCTCTAAACAAAAGACCAATCTAGTCTATAGCACTTACCAAACGATGCCTTGTTACACTCTCCATTCACACTAGCAAAATCATCATTATTAGCATACAATTCCTTATCATATTCAAATATCAATAATTTTGCATCTAAAATGAAGACAAAGACATACCTTCTTGCTAAGGCATCAACCACAAGATTTTCCTTACCATGTGTGTATTGGATTATATGAGGAAAAGTCTCAATACAGTCCTTCTACTTAGTATGCATTCTAGTCAACAACTTACATTGTCTACTCAAGTGTGTCAAGGACTCATGTTTTTCAAAAAAAGGTCAGGTTGGAATTGTCGCACCTGGCACAAAATCAATGTAGTGCTCTATCTCCCTAATAGGTGGCAATCCACTAGACACACCGCTAGGAAACACAACCTCATATCCCTGCAACAAAGAGACAATAACACTAGGCAAATATATGTCAAGTTCGTTACTATTAAAACTTGCCTTAGCATAAAAACTCTCTTTTCTCTTTGTTTTTCTCTCACTTTCTTCACTCTCATTTTTCTTTCCACTCTCCTTTTCTTTTTCACTCTCTTTCTTCTTTTCATTCTTTTTTTTTTCTATCACTCTCTTTTTCTTCATCTTTTTTTGAACCATTGACCTCACAATTATTTTTCAACTCATTCTCTGTTTTTCTTGAGGTCTTAGCCTCACCTTCATCTTTTTTTTTTCTCTCTCTCTCTCTCCTTTTCGGCCTCACTATTTTTTTTTTCTCAATCTCACATTCACTCTTGCTTTATAGTTCAATCTCATTTTCACTCATGCTTTTTTGATTACTCTCACTTTTCAGTTTCAGTTAGTCCCCATGGACCTGTGTTGGAGTTAAAGAAGCAAGTTTGATTATTTTTTCATCCTTTTCAAACTGTACATGTTTCTTAACCCATCATAGATTACCTTCCTATCATACTACCATGGCTTCCCCAGCAAAATATGTCCAGCATGCATAGGTACTACATCACAAAGTACCATATCCTGGTATTTCCCAATGGAAAAAGAAACTAGCACTTCCTTATTTACCCTAACCTCACCACAATCACTCAACCACTGTAACTTGTATGGTCTAGGGTGTTTCAAGGTAGGTAAACTCAATTTCTCAAATAAAGTAGTGCTAGCCAAATTAATACAACTCTTCACATCAATGATTAGATTACATATCTTGTTATTGATGTGGCATCTAATATGAAAAATGTTCTCTCTTCGCTGCTCTGTATCATCCATTCTAATTTGTGTATTGAGAGCATGCCTGGCAACAAGAGACTCACTATACTCTTCATTCTTATACCCATTCTCAATACTAGGCTCACGTCGCCTCCTATCTCTCCCACCTTGCAAATTTCTAATTAGGAGTTCTCGTTGATCCATTTATCCCTCACTTCATCTAACACCAAGTTCAACCGCTCAAACTGTTGTTGCATGGCTTGCAACACAAAGGATGAGTTATCTGCCATTCCATTTGGCGATTAGTCACTCCTATAAGCCATCATAATGTGCTACACAAAAAGAATATTAGTGAAAAACCTCACAAACTCCCTTATGTGTTTACACTCGAATAATGGCACTCCACTCATGTTTCATTCTTAATTGACTTTTCTTGATAATAGTCTCACACTTTCTTTCCTTTTATCTCAATAGTTTTCCCGTTCAACTTCTTTAAGAACTGGTTGAATAAAATCAAGACAATACAACATTGTATTATTTCAACCAGTAATATAGATCTAAGAAACAAGAATAACTAACAAAGAATGAATAAAATGACACGAAACTCAAGGAATTTATATGAAAGAAAGAGAAATGATAAAATAAGATACCCACTAGAAAGATGTTTTCAGCCCATTTGATGATAAAACTCAATCAACAAATGTCTTTCTTCCTCTTTGTTATAACTATATAGCAACATATGAGAATGCTACCCATTTTTTTTTTCAATTTTTTTTTCGATTTTTTTTCTTTTTTTTTTCTTTTCTTTTCTCTAATTCAATCACAAATAGTAATATTCAATTGAAAATCAAGCAATTGTATTCAAATATACAAGAATTGACAATGAAATAGAAGAGAATCAAGGGAATGACACTTTAAGCAATTGACAAATTTAGAGATGCAAGAAATCCTAGAATTTTAAAACCCTAAAAAACTTTGGCAGCGTACTTTTTGTTTCTATTTTTTTTCAACCCTAGAACGATGAAGCCCTAGAATTAAAGATGCAATAAATAAAAGATAGAATCAGACCTGAATGGAAACCGAGCTCTGAATACCAAATGATATGAATCCGCAGGAATGGAATCCCTTGAACCCACAATCAAATTGAAAACTCACCCAAGAAAGCCAAATCAAGTCAATGGATGGAGAATCAAAACCCGATGAGAACTTGTTTCAAGAACTTCGATTATATTAAAATCTAGATCTATTGAAGAACCCGTCTCAAGAACCCAAATTACAAGGAGGAACGCCACAAAGGTTGTGATTTACCATTAATAAGTTCAAAAGTTCAATTAATAACAAGAGGAGTAAAACTCAACTCACAATGAATAAATTCATCAAATTTCATAAATTGATTAAAATGAGGCTACAAAGAGTATTTAAAGCAAAACTTAATTGAAACCCTAGTCCAAAATAAACCCTTGCTTCCAAAAAGACCCTCGGATGAATAGTGCCTCATGAACAGTACTGGCTACAGTAATCGCTATAGTACATTTCTTCAAAAACCCTAGTTTCTAAAATTGTAACTTTTCAAATAAGCTATTGGCCAAAACACAAGGTCTTCTCAAAACCATAGTTTAAAAGAAATCAGACATATGTGAGCCAAATATCCTTAAGCCCACTTATTTTAAATTAATAAAATAAATACTTTAACAAATTAAAATCCATCAATAACAATAGACCCAAATAGTCTAAGTCATATTTTCCACCGCTTGTATAAAATGAATCAAAATTGGATCTTCTTCATTCAAACCCATCTTGAATGTTGGGCTCTTGCTAAACTCATACCAAGTGGATTGCACCAATTCTTGCATCGCTTCCTTCATCTTTTTGGCTCTTGAGCTTGTAATTGACCCATATGACTTGCAAACGATCTTTAAGACTGGGCCCACCTTGGTTCCCATCAATTGTGAATATGTTTGGATATTGTGAATATGTTAGATAATTGATTTTGAATATATTTGGATATTGTGAATATGTTGTTAGATAATTGATTGTGAATATGTGGATATTGTGAATATATTGTTAGAAAATTTAAGATAAAAGAGTACTAAGTAAGAAACAACATACTTAGTAAATAAATAATTAAAAAAATAACTAATAAATAAATAATAGCTTTAACTTGAATTTAATTTTTATTTATTAATATAAATTAATTAATTAATAAGATATTATACAAAAAGCTAATTCATGATATCATACTTAGTAAATAAAACAAATAAGATAAAAGAGTACTAAGTAAGAAATAACATTCTAGAGCTTTAACTTGAATTTAATTTATATATACTAATATAAATTAATTAATTAGTAAGATAGCTTGTGTGTCGTGTATAAATATATATATATATATATATACGTTATTTGTTAGATTTTGTTTGACATTGCATGAATAACCTTAGACCCATTTGGGAATTAGTGTACACTCAGGTGTTCACTAATTCTTGAATTGTTCAGTGTGGGCAGTTTGAGATTATATTATCTATATTGCATATTTTTTTTACTCCAACTTTGTACGTTTAGTATGAAATTTCAGTGTCTTCGTCATTTGTTCTTCGGGTATACTATTGACATGGTGAGAATCCCTCTTTGTGAACATGTATATTTGGAGAACTATGGGGAGATGCTGCCAAAATTTCTACAGACATGGTAAGTAGAAGAGTGACAAAATTTGTGCAATATAAATGATATAATCTTGAATGGGATAGGACCAACTACCAAAGATTTAAAGAGCTGTAAAAATTGGAGCATGTGATGCATGTGAAATTAGTTTGCATTATACTAATCGGTAGATTTTTTTAGAAATGGATAAAAGTTGGATGCATCTTGGTGATAGACTTAGAAAAGACTATGTTGTGTATGCATGTGGAGTTAGAGCCTTTATTGATTTTGCTTGAGTCTCTGCTAATAGTCATAGTTTCATTAAGTGTTCATGTTGAGGGTGAAAAAATTTTTGCATTATAGGATTGGATGAAGTAAAAAGTCGTATATTTATGAATGGTATGGATTTGGGTTATACCCAATGGGTATTGCATGGTGAGCTATACGAACAATCAACTGAGGTGATGTTCGGTCATGGTATTGATATGCAGCACATGGATGGTACTGAGCGGTATGACCTTAATGAGTAGGATGAGATGGAGGAAATGTTGGGTGACATTGAAGTTGGGTGACATTGAAGTTGGGATGTTTATGGATGAAATGGACGAGGACGCCTTAAGTGGCTGAGGGACTGAATTGGAGAATTTTTCTAAAATGTGGGAAGATGCAAAGCGTGAGTTTTACCCTGGATGTACAAAACACAGTAAAATGTCATTTATTGTGCAGTTGCTTCACATTAATTCGTTGTGTGGAATGTCGACAAAAGCAATCAACATGGTCTTGGACTTGTTTAATAAGATGCTTCTTGAAGGTTCTGCATTGCTGAAGTATTTTTATGAAGCGAAATAATTGAGAAATGGGTTAGGGTTTGAGTACAAGTCCATAAATGCATGCAAGAATGATTGTGTTTTGTTTTGAACGGAGAATGAGGAAAAATAGGCTTGTCCCATATGTGTTGAGTTGAGGTGGAAAGGTAAGAAAAATATTTCGGTGTAGGTTTTGCGTTATTTTCCGTTGAAACCCAGATTGCAAAGGCTATATATGTGCAAAAAGACAGCTCAAGATATGAGTAGCACAAGGAGAAAAGACTTAAGGATGATGAATATATGAGTCACCCAATTGACTCACTTGCGTGGCAAAAGTTTGACGATCAATACCTAGAGTTTGGCAACGAATGGATTCAATCCATTTGACAATATGAGTACAAGTTACAACACTTGATCTATAGTGTTGATTCCGTATAATCTTCTACCATGGAGGTGCATGGAGGCGCCAAAATCTCTGTTAACTTTACTTATCCCTGGCCCAATATCACTTGGGAATGATATTGACGTATTCATGCAGTTATTAATTGAAGATTTGAAAGATTTATGGGAGATAAGAGTCAGAACTTTTGATGCATATATGTCAACATCTTTCCAGATGCATGTTGCAATAATGTGGACGATAAATGATTTTTTAGCATATGGGAACATTTCAGTTGGAGTACTAAAGGGAAGTTAGCGTGTCCCACTGTAATAAAGAAACTGCAAGTGAGTGGCTAAAATACTAGCAGAAGATGTGCTTCATGGGCCATCGATGGTATATGTCAGTAAATCATGTATGGCGATGGAAAGATGCAAAATTTGATGGGAGAGTTGAGGACAGAACTGTGCCAAAGGAATTGACTGGGGATGAGATAGTCAAATAGTTGCTGGAAGTTAGAGCGAACAATTTTGGCAAAGGTCGAGGAAAGAACAAGAGAAAACAAGGTGCTGTAGAATTGAATTGGACAAAGCATAGTATTTTCTTTGACTTACCGTATTGGCCATCATACATGTTGCGACATATTTTAGATGTAATGTACATTGGGAATAATATTTGTGATAATATTCTGGGGACATTTTCTTTGACTTGCCGTATTGGCCATCATACATGTTGTGACATATTTTAGATGTAATGTACATTGGGAATAATATTTGTGATAATATTATGGGGACATTGATGAGCATTAAAAAAAAGACGAATGACACTATTAAGACGAGGAAAGATCTTGTGTGAGCTTATGCCTTATTTTATGTGCGATCATGGAGAGATGTTCCGAATGAGGTGAAGGATAACATTCGGAGTCCAACGTAAATTCTTTTAGAGATGTTTTGATTTCATATTTTTGACACAATTCACTTCTTATAATGAATTCAACCTCAATTTTAGCTGTAGCGAGGATCTACGAACTGTGAACGAGTTGATGGCTACATTATTTCAGTATCGCAAGGGACAATGCCATGACCACTTCGAGAAGTTTGAGACGTTGTAAGAGGTTGTTGTTCAGTCTCCTTTTCAAAAAATGAAATTAGACAATTGGAGGAAGTATTGTGATCTTTTCGCAAGTTTAAATTATCAAGTATTCTAGATTTATTTCCTATAAGTTATTTACATCTATATTGGTTTCATATATTATATTTAACTTTGTTAATTTCTCCTGCAACACTTAAGTTCTATCAATGTATAGAATAGAATGGCTTTGACAATCCTCCATCGTGCCGACTCAAGGTCATTCCAACGTCTTGCTGATAAAATGGTAATTGATAACTTATTAATTCTTATCCATTTTTATCATATTCTTTTATTTAAGTACTAACATTATTTTTTAAAATTATTAATGTGACTTTGTTAGAAACGTGATGATTATGAAAATTTTTCCTTCATTCATGTCTATGTTGTTACTCACATTGATGAACGTAGTGAGTGGGTTGATTTTGTCGTTAAAGATAATTATGTAAGTGAGGTTATTTTCTGTGACTAGATTATGCAACATGTGAATTCATATTATGTTTGATTCATCATTTCTTTCAATATGTTACTTATTATGTGTTTTTGTTGTAATTACAGGAAAAAATGATTGAGGTCCAATCAGCTTCTGAGCAATCATCTCCTAGTGACATAGACATATTCACGCAAGTGCTCGGGACCAAATCTGGTTTGGTAAGAGGTTTAGGATGTTCTTTTAAGCGTGTCGGTTCATCCTCCAAGACCTCGACTTCAAAAGTTAACAATCTTACTAAAGATTTAGATGCAGCATGTCAAGAAATTGAATAGATGAAGTCGAGACAGCAGGAGTTGGAGTCTCTCTTATTGCGACAGTCTGACTTAGAGATGCATTTGCAAGAGCAACAAAGAGACCGCGATGAGAGAATACGCATTGAAGCCAAAGAGCAAATATAGAGGGAGATGATGGTCTAAATAGAACGTGTTATATCAATTCAGCAGGATCGCAGTGGGCGAGGAAAGAAGAAGAAATGATCAATATATCATTATAATTATCATAAACTTTTATTGTCTATTTTTGTAACTCTATAAGACATTGTTAGTTGTTACATTTATGGTGTAATTTGAAACAATTTGTATGCATTTTAATTTTATGAAATTACTATTTATGATTAGAACGTTTGCATGTAAACAACAAACGTTCGAACATGGCTTCATGTTTGAATCAATTTTTGAACTAAATACCAGCAAATTTGAAAAAACGTTCGAATGTAATACACTACGTTCGCACATTTTAATGCACAAACAATCCAAATGTTTGAAGGATTAGAATAGATACGTGCGAACAAGAAACTAACATCTGAACGTTAAAAATGTTACGTTCAAACTCGTCTTTTAACATTTGAATGCTACATTCAAACGTCTTCAAGTTAACGTTCGAACGTAATTATCATTTGTACGAAGCAAAAACAACGAACGTCAATTTTTTTTTTATTTTTTATTTTTATGTTCGAATGCTAATCAGTCTGGTTAACGTTTGAACATAGGTCACAATATATATATTTTTTGTGATGGTAGAATAGTAAACAGTCACAAAAAATATTTTGTGATGCCGTTTAGGTGACAGTCATGGTAATGATCTCAAACCGTCACAAAAATTTTTTTGTGACGGTTTGCTTATTTTTTGTGATAGTTTCACTTTTTTGTGACTGTTTGCTTATTTTTTGTGACAGTTTCATCCGTCACAAATCTATACTTCTTTTTTCTAAAATAAAGAAAAGCTCCTAGATGTTCCTGCCGTGGATGTAGATCATTAGGATTGAATCACGTAATTCTCTTGTGTATTTTTTTTTTCTTGTGTATTTTCTATTGCTTTTACTTGTTTTAAGTTTTCTATGGAGCTCTTGGCAATCTTGGCAAGGCAATTCAATTCTGAAAATCAAAACAGAGGAGACGAAATTGTAACAGCAGTACTGATATATATTAAAATACTAACTCTTATTATTTGATCATTTAGTAAGAAATTGTTTGATTGGAAAGTGAAATGATCATCAAAATACTTTGTCTTCGATACTAATAAATAGATACAAATAAAATAGAAATTAATTATCTTTTACAAACAATTAATTCACCATCTTATTAGAAATAATGGTACGGTACCACAATAAATATTATCATATTCAACAACGTAACGACATGATTCGGTTACGAAGAAATGGTACTCAAAATTTGTTATTGGAGACCTTAAATACAAAGCTAATTAATTAGCTTCTATTACACTTGAAGTTATTTAATATTATTCGTCTAATTTACTTATAGGCCAACTAATTATTTGCTTTATATTTAATTTAAACTGATAGCAGAAGCCATAACATAGTGAAAATTAACTTAAAAATTCTTATAACATGATGATGAACAGGTAATAAACAATATTTCAGCTGCAAGTGATGACCGGCCATGCAATGACCGATTTCCAAATTTGGTGCCCGAAAAATAACAAAGTTAAATTACAGCATAATTAAAACCCCCCCTTTTTTTTTTCTTTCTAACGGCCTAAAACTAAATCAACAATTCTAATTCAAGATCATAAATGCAATTTGCAGTCATAGAGTGTACAAACGTTACATTTCTTTTGAAAAGAGTGCGTTATAAATATGAGATTCATATGAAAAATTAATTTTTAACAATAAACCCTAATTTTTTTCTAAAGAAGTACGTGTCTCTTGTACAACTCTTGACTGAATATATCAATACTCTAAATTCAAGAATCAAGAACAGCGCTGTTCTGATCATCATGCATCATGTCCCAAATTAAGCAGCTTTCATGACCGTTGAGTCTCTCACATGGCGCGACGTGTAAGAAACCTTCATAGCCGAGAAAACAATTAGAAACGCCTATCAAATTTATTACACGTACCCAAATGCCAGCCAAGATAGATTTTTATAACCTTTCCCTACTGCCATTGCATTTTGCATGCTCTACAACGGTCACCTATACTCCTAACCTGCCTCTCTTTATATATTTGTCTATCCCTCGCTGATCCACCCTCATTCTTATCGCACCTCTCTCTCTCTCTCTCTCTCTCTCTCTCTCTCTCTCTCTCTCTCTCTCTCTCTCTCTGTGCAGGCACAATTTGCATGCTGATCTTATAATTTGAGTGATTGTAGTTTGAGGGCCTCGTGAAATGGAGTCTATGAGAACGAGGTTTCTAATTGGGTTCTTGTTTGTGATGCTGATGGCGTTTCTTAGCTCATCTCAAGCTTATACATTCTTCGTTGGTGGCAAAGATGGCTGGGTTTTAAACCCTCCTGAGAACTACAATCACTGGGCTGAAAGAAATAGGTTTCAAGTCAACGATACTCTATGTAATTAATCTCCTCTCTCTCCCCATATATATAGCTTATTGTATCGATAATTTTTTGTTTCCTGACAGTGCTTTTATCTTATTTCTGAGTTCTGCGTTCTGAATATTCTTTGTTGGATTTTGGCTGGTGCAGTTTTCAAATACAAGAAAGGATCTGACTCAGTCTCGGTCGTCACAAAGGACCGTTACTATTCATGCGACAACACGAACCCTATACAGTCTTTCACAGAAGGCGACTCAGTCTTCAAGTTTGATCGTTCCGGCCCATTTTACTTCATCTCCGGCAATGGTGACCATTGCCAAAAGGGTCAGAAACTCGTCGTCGTCGTCTTGGCCGTGCGGAACAAAACTCGCCACGCGCCTCCGCCTTCTCCTTCTCCGGCCGCTGACACTCCAGCATTGCCTCCTAGTACGGCAGCGACCCCGGAAGGTGAGTCATCGCGTAGTGGGGCTCCAGCGCCTGATCAGAGTCCGTCAGATATTCGGGATGCTCCGGCACCACTTCCATCGGGAAAATCTGGCGCAGTAGCGGGTTGCAGAGTTTTTTCAGTTGGGTTGGCTTTGTTTATCAGTATTGGGGTGAATGTTGTTTTGAAAAGCTTTGTGTGAATCGTTTAGAGGCTACATATATGGAAAGCATAATTTAATTATTGGAGTCACAGAAGAAATCTAATTTTGTTTGGATGTTCAATGTCGATCGCATTATTTTCACTGATCTTATGGGTAAGATCATAAATGTTTTTCTCTCTCAATAATTCAGTTTTAGATTTACAATATTATTCTTTTAGAGCGTACGTGCCTGTCTTCTTTAATTTATCTCCTATCATCAAGGTGTTCCAAGATGATCTTGCTATATGATCAACATACACTCCATCTTTTGGTACTGATGACAAAATTAATTCATATTAGCAAGTAATTATTCTCTATGAAAAATAATACATATTGCACACTCATCTCATAATTAATATCTCATTCTTACATTTTCACTAGCATATATTATATATATATAATGTAATATTGCTTACTATTTTTTAATTTATTTTTCTAAAAAATAAGAGATTATATAAAGATAATAGAAAGTCATGTCACATAACTTACAAAGTAGCTTAAAATAAGATAGGTACGCACCACATGATTTACAAATTGTATATGGTTATGTATTCCGAATACAAAATCCTCACCGGCCAGTATGGATCGATCTAATTAATTAGTTGTGTATGAGACCTCCAATTTTAGTAAAATTGATGATAGATAGAAAATGACTAAAGATTTGGACTAATATCTTATAGGACTAGCTAGTTTATAATAAGAAAAAGAAAGAACAATGGCCACCCAATGGAACCAACGCGTTGTACAAGGCGAAACTCAAATCTTGCATATACAATTTTGGGCATGAAGACAGACTAATTAAGTACATATTTTATTCATTCATTTAATGATAATGGCCCTATTTAAGGACATTTTTTCACTGAGGATATATGCTTATAATATAGCACAATATGCATGATTAAGGTGTGGAGCGTGTATCGGGCTGGTTATAAAAGGGACATAACATTATATATAATATATCGGCCATGTCACGACTTTGAGTGCTCATTCATAACTTGCTTAATGATAAATAATGGTAGAAAAAAGAAGAAGACAAGAAGTGTTTACGTGGTGGTTCGGCGCTAAAGCCTAATAAGTCTACGGATCTTGGGTGTAAAATTCATTATAAACATGTTAGAATACAAGCTCTCATTTCTCACTAAACTCTAGGAAAGTAGCCTCGAAACTCTCTGGTTCTCCCTTTCTCTATAACAGTGCCTACAGACCCATAAGAAAGCAGATCCCTCTCTCTGATGCCTCTTTCTCTCTCTCTCTCTCTTTGAGTCTCTCTCTTACTTTATGTTTCATCTTTTAGCCCTATCATTGTCAGATTCTTTGTTTCTCGATCCCTTCCATCTTGAGCATTTGGTGGGTTTAACACTTGGTACATTCTACTCCCAACATTACGTATATGCATATATGAGTCGTGCATGGCTCTCAGCTTAATTATTAGTACAAGAAATTAAAGGGTTATATTTATTTTATTTCCTTCGAAATGTTTATGGAAGAAGATTATGTATAGGAAAATTGGTCTAGCTACATTCTTTCTAGTGCATGTAATCTCAAAGAAAAAATATATGAGAAACTTAATTAATCTAGTGAAAATCTTTCATATATTAGAATTAACGAGAATTTTTCGTTTGCTTGATTTCAGACACTGTGAACCTTTTTCACAACTGTTTTATTGAACAAAGAGATCAGAACACTTTGAGAAGGTTTGCATATTATTCTTTATTTTTCTTTTCTAAGTTTACATGACAAAGAATGGAATTTTCTATTCATCCAGGTTTATACAATTTTAATTGTAATCAAAGTCGATCCATTAACTACAAGAAAACTAATTAATTGTGGTAAAACGTTATTTTTTGTGAAAATCACTATGTCTTGCCAAAATGAGTATATTTTCGTTGTAAATAGTCATTCTCGATCATCGTAAATAATTCATCACAAATACTTGTTTTTTAGTTGTGATTGTTCAATGCATTTGATGTCCGTCTCTTTTCCCAAATTCTTTATGATTCAGTAAATTTTGTTTTGCTCAATGTTTTTTTTTTTCTCATTTTATATATTGGAATATTAATTCAAGAACAGAAAAGGGAAGAAGATATTGAATGCTATCAGCTAGCTAAATAACAAATTAAAGTTCAATGTGATAGCTGACTTTGACTCTTGCCATTTAATTTTGACGTAGTAATATAATTAAGTAGAAGTGCTCCTCAATTGTCTACGTGGACAGATGTGAATAAGTGATGGTGCGCTTTTGGCTGGTTTCCTTGTCTATCAAGCGAGCAGCAATGTTTCCCCTTACAAACAATATCGGAGAAACAAACATTAGCAATGTTGCTAGCTAGCTAGCTAGTAGACCCACCTAATAATTAGGGTTGTTGGAGTATAGCTTCACATATTGATAGTATGGAATTTAAGTCAAAGGAATTAAAAGTCAAATAAGAGAAGAAGAAATAATTTCCGTTATTTTTATTAATTCAGTTATTAAGTAGATGTATTAGTATAAATACAGTTCTATAAACACATTAATTCATTCAATTCATATCAATAGATAGCATACGTTTCATTTCTCTTTTCCGTATACTGAGTTCTTCATCAAGAACTCATCAAGTTCTCAACACGGTATCAGATTGAGAATCAATCTTGCTTCTACAAATTCATATCTTCTTCCATTTTCTGTTCTTGAACTTTGCATTACAAGATTCTTTCGATTTTGTATTGAATTATGTTCTTGCATTCTATTCTTGCATTCTTTCTCTAAATTCTTGCGATGAGCTCTGTGTAAACTCTACCCCTATCACTATAAATCCTTCAAATGATTCTTCTAGTTCATTTTTTCTGCATCCAAGTGATAACCTTGGTGCCCCTTAGTTTCAGAAATTTTCATTGGAGACAACTATGCTTGGAGTTGATCGATCACCATAGCGTTGATTGTCAAGAACAAAGTTCAGTTAGATCTATGGCACCTTAGACTAGTTTGAGATTATCTTCTCTTAGACAGATAGAATCATCCATAACTCTTGATTGTACAAATATTTGTGAAATCTGTCCTTTAGCAAAGCAAAGAAAGCTGTCTTTTCCTGTATCTCAAAGTATTTCTAATAAAATATTTGATTTGATTTATTGTGATATATGGGCTCTATTTGCTACTATTTCCTATTCTGGTTTTAAATTTTTCTTAAGTATAGTTGATGATTCCACATGATGCACTTGGGTTTACATGCTTAAGGTAAAATCTGAAGTCTCCTTTTTCCATAAAAATTTTTGTCAAATGGTAGTAACACAATTCAATGTTTCTATCAAAACTATAAGGTCAGACAATAGACCAAAATTCTTTCTCACCAAATTTTACAATGAAAATGGTTTTTTTTTTTTTTCCGAAGAGCCGGTAGCCACACATAGAAGCCCGTCCCAAGTTTATGAAAAAACTCTCACTTGTGATGGAGGAATATCATGGAAAACATCATGATACTTGGGGGTTTACAAAATATAACACTATAAACTAACCTGAAACCAAGTGTCCAAACATGCAAAAGAAGCCAATAAACCTAAACCAAAAACCATAAATACACTATGTAAGTGAGATCCACTCAAACATGCCTAAAAGACAACAACAAGGCCCGAAAACGATTACTTCCTAATGGACGGGAGGCCCAAAGCACCTAATCTAATAATACCCCTCAAAAGCCTCGGTATGCAATCACCAAAAACAAAACTCCAATTTAAACCCTCTTCTCATTTCCTTGCAAAATAATACCCCTTGGAGTAAAGCTCTTAATTCAACCTCGTTGTTGGTATTGAAACCATAGTGAACGGAAAAACCCGTCATTATTTGGCCCCGTGGTCCCACAATACTCCACCCCCACCACAATTCCTTGGATTCCCATGGAAACTATTGCCCACATTTAACTTCCACCAGCCAAGATGGGGCTTTGACCATATGACTTGATGTGGTTTACGTTCTACCTAGACCTTTACATTAATATCTAAAGCATTTAGAATCTGCGCATCAACCGTGGTTAGCTTCTTATCATTCATATCATTGACCAACATAACCAAATTGATCTGCAAACATCCACTGCACTAACTTGAACTCCCTCCATTCGAGATTGACATCATCTTTGCCATAAGTACCATGTAAGGATGCTCAGTAGCAGGCCAATTAATATTCCCCTTTTTGTTCCTTTCTTCGGACACACCAACCAGGCCTCCACTCGATGCCACCATGTTTTGGTTTGCAAACAAGAAATGCCCAAAGCCAAGGAAGCTAAATGCCATACCTGTTCTATAACCTACCCAGTAGCAAGAACATGGTCCAACGATTTCGTTTGTGGGGATTGATAGCAGTCACACTTTGAAGCATGACCACTCCACATGACTACACCTTTGTTTCTGTAGCTAGGCAATTAAACCGAGCCTGCCACATACAAACTGAGATTTTCTTTGGCAAATATTTACTCCATATCCAATCCATTCAAGCGTGATGATCTTCCATCACTTGAATTAAATCCCAAGCACTGGTTATAGTAAACTTTCCATCCAGTGTTGGCTTCCAAATTAAAACATCTTGCCCAGAACATCCTGCACCAATTTCTTTGATCACATCGTCCGCCAACTCCGCACCAACTAGTTGCTGAAGCACGTCAAAATCCCAAGAATCCCAACCCAAAGAATGGTTACTAACCACATCCACCATATTGCATAATGGACCATTCGAAAACCATCTATCATACCAAAAAGATGCCCCTCCCCCCTCACTTTGATTTTGGTAGCCTCGCAAACGTTGGAAGAACGGAGATTATTGATTTCCAAAGTCTTGAGCTGTTACTTCGAGCTACTAGTAGAGAAGCATGATGGCCTCTTCCATACTTCGACACCATGAACCGAGACCACAATGAATCCATCGATAAAATACGCCAAGCCAATTTCATGTGCATCACTCGTTGAATTTCCAAAAAATTCCTCAAACCCAGGCCACCTTCTTCTATTGGCTTACTGATCCAAGACCACGCACACCACTTCATTTTTGCTTTCCCATTCTTCTTGCCCCAAAAGAATGTGGCTAGAATTGAATTAATTTTTTTAATAACAACATGAGGGACGTTCATCACAGCCAAAAAATGAGAAGCCATACTGGATAACACTTGCTTGAGTAGCATCAACTGCCCCCCTTGCAATAGCAATTTCGCCTTCCACCCTGCAACCTTAGCCCAAAATTTCACTACCAGTTGGTTCAGATGGACAACTTTCAAGCGACCACACACCAATGGAACCCCCAGGCACATGATTGGGAAATTACCTGGCTCAAACCTAGTTAATCGCACCAAACCACGCTGCTGAGCTGCACTAATAACTAAGGAGGTAAAAATTGTTGATTTCTCTCTACTAACCTACTGGCCAGACCAATTTTCATAGCAAGTTAGGATGCTCCCCAGTCGTCTCAGGATCTTTTTTCACCATTTAGGAAAATTAAAATATCATCCGCATATAACAAATGTGACACCAAAGGGGCCCCCATAGGATGATAATATTTACCAATGCAGCCCTTTTCAAATTCTTTTCGAAGAAGCCTCGAAAGAACTTCTTGCATCAATATAAATAAATATGGCGATAACGGATCCCCTTGCCGCAGGCCTCTCGTCGACTTGAAAAATCCTTATACGACACATTCATCATCACCAAGTACCAAGGGGAAGCTACACATTCCTTTACCAGGCTACAAACATTTTGCGAGAAACCAAAGCTAGCCAAGACATTAAATAAAAAATCCAGTGCACCCTGTCATATGTCTTTGCCATATCAAGCTTCACCATAACATTTCCTCCAACTGTCTTCCTCTTCAAAGCATGAACCATCTCTTGAGCAAGAGAGATGTTTTCAAAAATACTACGTCCCAGAATGAAGGCCCCCTGTTCACAATGATCTTCGAAAAAATCTTATACACCACATAACATTGACTAATTGGCTGGAATTTTATAAAACTCTTGGGGTCCTACACTTTCGAAATTAACACAATATATGACAAAGTATAGAACCTTGGTAGCTTAGAACCAGCAAAAAAATCCCTTGCGACCTCCACCATCTCTTCCTTCACAATATGCCAACAAGAAATATAGAAAGAGGATCCATACCTGTCCGGGCTAGGGCTTCTGTGCTGTGGGATAAAACAAACAGCATCTTTTACTTCCTTTTCCGATGGCAAATGGCATAAATATGATTTATCATCCGCAGACATTTCCAAACCCAGAAACAGGGATAGATTCGCAGCCTCAATGTACAGCATCTCAGTGAGGAAATTTGTGAAATAATCCATCGCCCCCAAGTGAACCTTCTCCGATGAATCCAGCAGCGTGCCATCCACCAAACGCATCTAGGAAATGACCGCTCCATACTGTCGTTGCGATATGACTACATGAAAAAACTTAGAAATCTGATCTCCCTCTTTTAGCCACTTCTTCTTTGCTACTTGGTCTTTACGGGTCGCTTCACTTTTCTCCCAAACATCAATCTCCAATTTGGTGACAAGATAATTCGCTTTCATTTCTTTCGAGTATTCAGATTGCAATTGGGTCTCCAGTACTGCAAGCCTCGCTTCAAGTTCCTACATGCCACTTTCCATTCGTCCAAACACATTTTTATTCCAGGTGTGCAACTCCATCTTAAGGCGTTTCAATTTTGCTGCCAGTTTTACCAGGCCCGATCCTGACGTAGGCTGTCCCTATATCTCCTTTACCAAACTATGAAATGAATCGTGAGAGCACCACATTTTTTGGAAGTGAAAAGGAGAGGGACCTGACCTCCTATTGATTCAGGATAACCACACCATCATGGGGCTATGATTCGAAGTCTTCCGTTTAATATACTCAACATCTGCCATATTGAAACGTTCCAAAAAAGCCATATTCGTAGGGACATGATCAAGTCTCGCGCACTTTCAAGCAATCCCCTCTTGCCCATTACACAAAGACAGAGATTACCATGATAGTGGAGCTCCATTAGGCCGCAAGCATCAATACACTCATTAAAATCATCCATAGCTTGGGCAACTCGAGGGCATCCACCCACACGTTCTTGATCCTCTTTTGTGATGTTGAAGTCGCCCATAACAGCCCACGGATGAGCATTGGATCTACAATCCACAAGACTCTCCCACATACCTCTTCGATCCACCTGAGTGCACTTAGTGTAAACGAATGATACGAGTGTCCTTGTACCCTTTAGTAGAAACCATCCCGTAATCATTTGAGTTGATACATTAACCACCTCGAACTCATAGGGGGCTCTCCACATCCAAATTTTCCTCCCTACTACCTCGGTACAATGATAACCATCAAAACCTAAGGAATTGACTAAACGCTAAAGCTTGTCTTCTCTTGCAAAAGGCTCAAAGAGAGCAACAATGGATTCATTGTTTTTTTTAATCAAACTATGCAAACACATCAAGAACTACCCAACCCTCTTTATGTTCCATGCAATGATGGACTTTGTCATAGATTAAGTTTAGTGGCGTGGGTAGACACCTGCTGAGACTGACAGAGAACTAGAGTTTTTTGTTTGATACTCGAAACAGAGGTCTGGACATTGTCATATTCATATCCCTTTCGTTTGGCCAAACCAAGAACATTTTCATCCTCTTCCACATCAGTACCATACGAAACAGGGTTTGGTGGTACATTTAATGCAACTGGTTTCACATGGCACTCCATATCAAGCACTTCAGATACCATCGCAGCTTGACCACAACCCCCACTACTCGGCAACTTGGAAGCATCAACCAAGATAAAATCCATAGCAGGACAACCTCCCCACCCATTATCATCTTCCCGTGGCACTGTTTCCATAGCACTTGTAGTCATCGTGTTTTCTATTTGGATTGAAGGATGTTTTTGCGTCTTCTCTTCATTTCGTGGTCCCTCCAACAATTTCATCAATGAGCTCTTAGGATCATCTCTTGAACCCACCACTTTATCCTCCCTAGTAACCATCACATCTTTACCTTTTATTGTCTCCACCTCATAATCATTCTCGTCTAGGTCTTCCTTCAACCTTGCACCCGGTTCCTCCTAAAAAATTTTCTTTTTTGGATTCTCTTGCCAAACTTTCTTTACCACCCCTTTGGCCACATCTCATCCCTTGCGCAATGGACCTTCACTAGCTTGGCATACAATGGAAGTGTGCCCCTATCGACATCACTTTTTATTGTAGAACCTTGGCCTTTCGTATCGAGCCTCCTGCCAAAATTTTTTGTTCGCCACCACTATTGGAAAACCTTGCACTGGCTCATCTGTCAAATCTGTTTCCGCACACATACGGGCCCCTGAAGCTCTGGTTTTGTGCAACGTTGCATTATTAATCCCCAAAAACCGCCCAAATCTTGTTGCTAGAATTTGTAGCACATCTGTCCGATACATATGAAGGGGCAAGCCTGACAGAAAAATCCATTGAGGTGCTAGCGTTGATTCTTTTAGTAGATCAAAGTCCTTTGTCCATTGGAAAAGCTTGAAGACAGAGCCAGCAATCAAAAGGCCTTTTCTTGCCCAGCCATGCACAAGTCTCGTTTGGTTTGCATCTTCACCAAAACATGATAATCGTCCATTACACTCACTGTTGGAATCTCCAATAAACCCCATCACTTAATTATAGGCAAGTGAATATCATCAATCGTAGGCCAAATACGCACAAACTTCAGGACAAGGGCAAAACGGAAATCCTCTGCAGCTTTCGACATCTTTGGTTTCGTAAAAATGAAACCAGGCTCACCATCCACATCCACAGGGTATCTCATCAAAACTTTAACGATGAAGGCATCATAGCCCTCGATACAACTTGTATGTAGGACAGAGTCCTGTCTTCCCCTCCAGTAGCCCCCTCTGACGATGGAGGGCTAGCAGGTGTTTCCATGGGCTAACCCTAGGTGAGGAAAAACCAAGAAAAACAAAGAATAGGAAGTTTGAGAAAGACGGAGAGATTTTCCAATCCCATAGGGGGTTCCAATGAAAATGGTATTTTTCATCAAAGAAGTTGTGTAGAAAGTCCACAACAAAATGGAGTTGTTGAAGGAAAACATCAACACTTATTAAACATAGCTAGAGCTTTGATGTTTCAAGCAAACATACCTCTATTTTTCTGGAGTGATTGTATGTTGGCTACAGCACACATCATAAATCGAATTCCAACTCCTATTTTTAAAAATAAAACATCATTTGAAATGTTCTTTCATAAAACACCTAATCTTTCTCATCTAAACATTTTTGGTTGTCTTTGCCTTGCATCTACACTTACAACGCACAGACAAAACTTTGATCCAAGAGCTACAAAATGTATATTTTTAGGATATCCTTCAGATGTTAAAGGTTACAAATTGACGGATCTTAACACAAATAGAATATTCATGTATAGGAATGTAGTGTTTCATGAGACAATTTTCCCCTTTAAAATTCTCCCAACCAACTCTAAAATACATTCATTCTTGTTTCCTCATTCAGAATCTTACTATGATTAAGCTCATATTAATTCTCCTATTATTTCTAATTAGAATTCATCATTCCTTTTGCCTAATTCATCTACTGAACCAACTTCAGATAATGAACTAGCTTCATCTAATGACTAGTATCTTCCCAATACTGATCATAATTCTCATCAAACAACTTCACATACACAACCCATTAGAAAATCTTCAAGAATTGAACAAACACCCACTTTTTTGCAGGATTATTATTGTGGTAATGTTTCTTCATTTTCAAATGCAAACCATATATCTACTTCTACTGGTTGCTCTTCTAATACAAGTAATCTCTATCCTCTCTCTTCTTCCTTTTTGCTAACAGATTATCAATGTCACGTAAAGCCTTTGTAGCCTCCATTTCAAGTTCTCAAGAACCTAAAACCTATAAACAAGCTGCTAAACTACCTGAATGGCAAGTTGCTGCAAAAAATGAAATTGATGCTTTAGAGTTAAATAACACCTGGAAACTTGTTACTTTTCCTAAAAATAAACAGACCAAAGGTTGCAAATGAGAATTTTGAATTAAATAAAAGGCTGATGGGACTATAGAAAGGCACAAAGCAAGATTGGTGGCAAAATGTTATACTCAACAAGAAGGCTTGGATTGTTTTGATACTTTTTCTTGAGTAGCTAAGATTACATCTATTAGATTGCTACTTTTTGTTGCTGCAATTAAAAACTGGCACATTCACCAACTAGATGTAAATAATGCTTTTTTACATGGTGAATTGCATGAAGAGGTTTATATGGAATTACCTCCTCGATTGGTTCCTAAAGAAGCTAACAAAGTTTGTAGACTTCTCAAAAGTCTTTATGTTTTAAAGCAAGCTTCTCGATAGTGGTTTGCTAAACTATCTACTACTCTTTTGAATTATGGTTTTACTCAAGGCCATTTGATTGTTCCTTGTTCATTAAGAAATCTGCAACGTCTTTCATAGCATTACTAGTCTACGTAGATGATGTTCTACTAGCTAGTAATAGTTTACTGGAAATTCAGCTGCTCAAAACTTTTTTGCATGACAAGTTCACCATCAAAGACTTAGGACAGCTGAAATACTTCCTTGGTTTGGAAGTGGCAAGATCTAAAAATGGCATTTCTCTCTGCCGAAAGAAGTATGCCTTAGACATACTTCAGGATACTGGTATTATTGGTTCCAAGCCTGCAGCGTTTCCAATGGAGTCTAACCTTAAGCTCACTGCAACAGACTCTAATCTTTATGAGGATCCATCAGCTTATAGAAGACTTGTTGGAAGATTTTTNTTCACTGCAACAGACTCTAATCTTTATGAGGATCCATCAGCTTATAGAAGACTTGTTGGAAGATTTTTATACTTAACAATAACAAGACCTAACCTTGCTTATTATGTTCAAGTTCTTAGTCAGTTCCTTGCCAAATCTGTTGTTACTCACTATCAAGCAGTTAGGGTCCTCAAATACTTGAAAGCTACACCAGGACAAGGCTTATTATTTTCCTCCTCGTCATAATTACAGCTCAAAGCCTTCTCAGACAGTGATTGGGTAGGGTGTATTGACACTCGAAGAAGTGTTACAATCTTTGCAATTTTTTTGGAAAATTCATTAATCTCATGGAAATCTAAAAAGCAAGACCATTAGTAGATCTTCTGCAGAAGCAGAATACCGAGCACTTACAGCAACTACATGTGAAATTGAGTGGCTACTTTATGCTTTACACGATCTAAACATCAGCCATCATCAACCAACATTACTCTATACTGATAGCAAGTCAGCTTTATCTATTGCCACCAATCCAGTCCAA
This sequence comes from Pterocarya stenoptera, assembly GCA_003123785.1. Taxonomy (NCBI): domain Eukaryota; kingdom Viridiplantae; phylum Streptophyta; class Magnoliopsida; order Fagales; family Juglandaceae; genus Pterocarya; species Pterocarya stenoptera. The sequence goes on from QEOT01001376.1 coordinate 47,852, forward strand.
CATGAGAGAACAAAGCATATACAAATTGATTGCCACCTTGTTAGAGAGAAGCTGTAAAAGAACATCATTAAGCTTTTCTACATTCCTTCAAGATTGTAATTGGCAGACATCTTCACAAAGCCTCTTGGCTCATTGCTTTTTCATCACATCCTTTGCAACATGAACATTCTCAACATACATGTTCATCTTGAGGGGGTGTGTTGGAGTATAGCTTCACATATTGAGAGTATGAAATTAAAGTCAAAGAAGAGAAGAAGAAAAAGTTTCTATTATTTCTGTTAATTTAGGTATTAAGTAGATGTATTAGTATAAATACAGTCATGTATAAACACGTATTAATTCATTCAGTTCATATCAATCAATAGCACAAGTTTCATTTCTCTCCTCTGTTTCATTTCTCTTTTCCCTATACCGAGTTCTTCATCAAGAATTCATCAAGTTCTCAACAAGGGTAGACCTCTCCACCTCGAAGAAGTACTGGAGTACTGAATTAAGCGACAAGAATACAATCAAAATGGAGTCAGTACTGATCTAGCTCTCAACGCTTCCGTATGAATTAAGAACCACGTACATGAGAATAACTAAGTAGAGGTAGGATACCTAAAGACAACCAAAATAGAGTCAATCGATCTATATATTGATGCATTCTAGGCACAACCATCTAAGTATAGGAGACCCGTGCGCCAGCATGCATCGCCGGGAAAAATATA
>QEOT01001376.1:69197-90336 GCA_003123785.1 Pterocarya stenoptera
AGAATGCCCAGCTGCCACAACAAGGGTTGGTATGAAGCTCCCACCAGAGTACCGAGAGGCCTTGAAACAGTTGTTGATTGAACATAAAGATGTGTTTGCGTGGAGTCATGAGGACATGTTAGGCATTGATAATTCAATTATAGAGCACAGCCTCTGCATCAAGCCAGAGGCCAAGAAAGTGTAGTAAAAGAAAAGGTCAATCAGTGCAGAGAAGTGCAAAGCCATCGCTGAGGAGATCGATAGACTTTTAATAGTGGGCTTCATACGGGAGGCACACTACCCTGAATGGCTCTCCAACGTAGTACTTGTCAAAAAAGCCAATGGAAAATAGAGGATGTGCGTGGAGTTCACTAACCTCAACAAAACTTGTTCCAAGGACAGTTTCCCACTTCCTCAGATTAACATCATCGTGGACGCCATAGCCGGGCATAAATTTTTGAAATTCATGGACACCTACTCTGGGTATAATCAAATCAGGATAAATAAGGCGGATGGGGAGAAAATGACATTTATAATTGATAGAGGACTCTACTGCTATCAAGTAATGTCTTTCGGGTTGAAAAATGTTGGAGCAACATATCAAAGGCTGGTCTGTTCAAGTACCAAATTGGAAAGACTATAGAGGTTTACGTAGACAACTTGTTGGCAAAAAGCAAAGAAGCCGCCCAACACTTAACAGACCTCAAGGAATCCTTTGCGGAATTACGTAAATACAAGATGAAGCTGAACCCAGCCAAATACGCGTTGGGAGTGAACTTGAGCAAATTCCTAGGGTTCATAGTCTCAGACAGAGGGACAAAAGCCAACACTAAGAAGATAAAGGCAATTTTGAATATGGCATTGCCCCGAAGTGTCAACGATGCCCAACGCCTAGTAGGAAAGGTAGTAGCCTTGAACAGGTTTGTGTCAAGATCCATGGACAAAAGCCTCCCCATTTTCATAGTTCTAAGGAAGGTACATCCTTGGAATGAAGAGTGAGACCGAGCCTTCCAGGAACTGAAGAAGTACTTGATCAATCCACCCATGTTGAAGCAACCTAATCAAGAGGACATTTTGTACGTATACTAGGCAAAATCCCCCCAAGCCGTATCCACCGTCCTAGTAAAAGAAGAAGAAGGACATCAAGTGCCAGTCTACTACACAAGTCGAGCCCTAAGGGGCACCAAAGTCAAATACTTGCGAATGGAGATATTGGTGTTTGTGCTAGTGGTAGTTGCTAAAACACGGCGACCATACTTCCAGGCTTACCCAATAAAGGTATTAATAGAAAACCCTCTTGGGTGAGTTCTAAAAAAATCGGACTCCTCAGGGCGTCTGGTCGCATGGGCAATAGAGTTTAGTGAGCTCGAAATCAACTATGCACCCAGAAATGCTATTAAGGGCCAGACCCTACTTGGCATGTAGCCGAGTTCAACGGGTTCCCAACAGACATCATGGTGCCCCCCCGGGCCAACCCTGGACAGTCTTTGTCGATGGGTCAACATGCCGAGTAGGGTCGGCATAGGGATCCATATCGTCATAGAAGCAAATCAAGAACCCTACTACATGGCGACGCTCACCTTCAGGACCACCAATAATGAGGTAGAATATGAGGTCTTAATAGTAGGATTATCTGCCGCCAAGGCGCAAGGCCTTTTACATAAAAGTTGGTTCCCAGATAATGGTGAACTAGGAAACAGGGGCCTACACCACATAGGGAAAAGGCTTAAGAAGTACCTCAAGTAGCTACTGGCACTCCATGACCAGTACAAATACTTCTCTATAATGTAAATTTTGAAAGTGGACAACTTAGTGGCGGACAAGTTAGCAAGGGCGAAGTTGGCAAAGGATGAAGCAGAATTACCATGGGAGGTACAAAGGAGGTTGATCGAAGTACCAGCCGTCGAGATCCTAGTAGCATAGGTGGGACCCGGGACACTAGAATGGGCCATCGAAATAGAAAACTACTTAGAGACAGCAAGGAAGATTAGGAGGAAGGCGGCACGGTTTGTCAAAATTAGCGGCATCTTGTACAAAAAGGATTTCACAACACCCTTACTAAGGTGCATCTAACCTGAAGAAGCACAGTATGTCCTCGTAGAGATAAACGAGGGCGTTTACAGTAACCATTTAGGCGGGAAAGCTTTAGTAAGAAAAGCCCTAAGGAGGGGGTACTATTGGCCCAACGCCCTTAGGAAGGCCAAACAGTTTGCTAGGAGATGCACTCAGTGCCAGACATACTCCCCAGTCCCACACTGCCCACCAGAAAAATTATCCTCCATTACCTCCCCATGGCCCATTGCCTAGTGCGGGGTCATTGGTCGGACCGTTCCCACCGAGAAGAGGTGAAGTGAAACACATGATTGTAGCCGTAGAATACTTTACAAAATGGGCAGAAGCCGTAGACTACTTTAATCAGGTGGAGAACGACCAGGTTCTTGGAGAACAACTAGACGTATTTGAAGAGGTAAGAAAGGAAGCAGAGGTCTAGAACATCCTCAATAAGAAAAAGGCCAAGCAATACTTCAACAAATGGGTTAAATAAAGGTCATTCAAGGTTGGCGACCTAGTCCTAAGGGAAGTAGGGGTCACCACCCAGGATGACAGGAAGCTTGGCCCACATTGGGAAAGGCCCTTCGTACTAACCACCAGCAACCTCCCAAGATCATTCCGACTTAAAGACAGTAAGGGAAGAGAGTTACAGCACCCGTGGAACGCCGAACACCTAAAAAGGTTCTATCCTTATAAAGTTTTTTGCCTTGCGCATTTATTTCAAAGAAAATTTTTGTTATTTGTTTTTCAGAATGTATATTTTGACGAAACTCAAGGCAATAAAAGCGGGTAAGTATTTAGTCCATTGCCATTCAAAATGGGCATGGAGGTTAGAAGACCCCATGACCCCCTCTCCAAGTTAGCAACCAAATGTGGAGTTACATACTCGCAGCGTGCTTAAAATGGGCATGGANGGTCAACATGCCGAGTAGGGTCGGCATAGGGATCCATATCGTCATAGAAGCAAATCAAGAACCCTACTACATGGCGACGCTCACCTTCAGGACCACCAATAATGAGGTAGAATATGAGGTCTTAATAGTAGGATTATCTGCCGCCAAGGCGCAAGGCCTTTCACATAAAAGTTGGTTCCCAGATAATGGTGAACTAGGAAATAGGGGCCTACACCACATAGGGAAAAGGCTTAAGAAGTACCTCAAGTAGCTACTGGCACTCCATGACCAGTACAAATACTTCTCTATAATGTAAATTTTGAAAGTGGACAACTTAGTGGCGGACAAGTTAGCAAGGGCGAAGTTGGCAAAGGATGAAGCAGAATTACCATGGGAGGTACAAAGGAGGTTGATCGAAGTACCAGCCGTCGGGATCCTAGTAGCATAGGTGGGACCCGGGACACTAGAATGGGCCATCGAAATAGAAAACTACTTAGAGACAGCAAGGAAGATTAGGAGGAAGGCGGCACGGTTTGTCAAAATTAGCGGCATCTTGTACAAAAAGGATTTCACAACACCCTTACTAAGGTGCATCTAACCTGAAGAAGCACAGTATGTCCTCGTAGAGATAAACGAGGGCGTTTACAGTAACCATTTAGGCGGGAAAGCTTTAGTAAGAAAAGCCCTAAGGAGGGGGTACTATTGGCCCAACGCCCTTAGGAAGGCCAAACAGTTTGCTAGGAGATGCACTCAGTGCCAGACATACTCCCCAGTCCCACACTGCCCACCAGAAAAATTATCCTCCATTACCTCCCCATGGCCCATTGCCTAGTGCGGGGTCATTGGTCGGACCGTTCCCACCGAGAAGAGGTGAAGTGAAATACATGATTGTAGCCGTAGAATACTTTACAAAATGGGCAGAAGCCGTAGACTACTTTAATCAGGTGGAGAACGACCAGGTTCTTGGAGAACAACTAGACGTATTTGAAGAGGTAAGAAAGGAAGCAGAGGTCTAGAACATCCTCAATAAGAAAAAGGCCAAGCAATACTTCAACAAATGGGTTAAATAAAGGTCATTCAAGGTTGGCGACCTAGTCCTAAGGGAAGTAGGGGTCACCACCCAGGATGACAGGAAGCTTGGCCCACATTGGGAAAGGCCCTTCGTACTAACCACCAGCAACCTCCCAAGATCATTCCGACTTAAAGACAGTAAGGGAAGAGAGTTACAGCACCCGTGGAACGCCGAACACCTAAAGAGGTTCTATCCTTATAAAGTTTTTTGCCTTGCGCATTTATTTCAAAGAAAATTTTTGTTATTTGTTTTTCAGAATGTATATTTTGACGAAACTCAAGGCAATAAAAGCGGGTAAGTATTTAGTCCATTGCCATTCAAAATGGGCATGGAGGTCAGAAGACCCCATGACCCCCTCTCCAAGTTAGCAACCAAATGTGGAGTTACATACTCGCAGCGCGCTTAAAATGGGCATGGAGGTTAGAAGACCCCACGACCCCCTTTCTAGGTTAGCCACCCAAGGTCGAGTCACATGCTTGTGGTGGACTCAAAATGGGCGTGGAGGTCAGAAGACCCAACGACCTCTCTCCAAGTTAGCCACCAAAGGTCGAGTCACATACTTGTGGTGCACTCAAAATGGGCATGGAGGTTAGAAGACCACACAACCCCCTATCCAAGTTAATCACCAAAGGTCGAGTCATATACTCGCAGTGCACTCAAAACAGGCGTGGAGGTCAAAAGACCCCACAACTCACTTAACAGTTAGCCATTGATAGTCAAATTACATACTCGCGGTGCAACTAAAATAAGCGTGGAGGTCAAAACACCCCACGACCCACTCAATAGTTAGCCATCGAAAGTTGAGTTACATACTCGCAGTGCAACCAAAACGGGTGTGGAGGTCAGAAGACCCCACGACCATCTCCATAGTAAGCCACCGAAAGTCAAGTTACATACTCGCTGTGCAACCAAAAAAGGCGTAGTAGTCAGAAGACCCCACAACCCCCTCAACAGTTAGCTACCAAAGATCGGGTGTCACAATCCCAATACAATCAACAAAAGCATGGAGGTCAGAAGACCCCACAACTTCTTAACAAGTATCCACCAAGCTTGAGTACTACTTAAAAGGCGAGCCCAAGAGCGTGAGAGCCATAAGAGCCCCCCACCAACTATGAACTAGCCACCTTAACAAGTGATCATCTACAACAGATGTCTGCATAAACAAACAGGCTACCAAGAAGTAAAATAGAACCACATGATGTAACAAAGCAGTATAACCATTCAAAATGAACCTAAAAATTGCATACAAAAGGTAAGGACAATTCGAGGGCCACAAAGGAAAACAAAGTGTTCAAGTACAACATCCAAAAATCACAGAAAGCCCAAAACAAGGGCCCAATAATCATAAAAAACAAAAGAAAGTTCACTCTGGAGGCGAAGGACATGGGAAGGCGTCAGACATCACGTCCTAACCCATAGAATCTACATATTGGACTGCAGCAACATTCGGCTTGAAGTTTTCCAAGTTTAAACTCCTTAAGGCTGTCTGAGGAGTCAACTGGGATTCCAACTTTCCTCGTGCCTCCTGCAACTCCTTCACCACCACTCTGGTCACACTCCCCAATGTCTGATCTTGGAGGGCCTCTATTGCCTCATGCTCCTTTTTATATTTATCGTATCTGGCCTCCGCATGAGCTAAGTCTCCTTCCAGTTCGGATATTTTAGTATCCTTCTCATGGCATTCGTTCCAGAACTCCTATTTCCTTTTGGCCAACTCCTTGGCCACTTTCTCACGCTTCTCTTCAAAGAAAGCCAAGGCTGTAGCTACCTGTTTACATTTTCTTTCAACGTTCGATCGAGACCGCTAAAAGGAGACCAGCTCCCCCCTAAGGTGGAGCACTTCTGCCATGGTTGTAGCCTTTTCCATTTCCACTATACGCAAGGCAAAATTGTCACGGGCGTGGAGACTCTCGATACCAAGGAGTTCAGAATGTAGGTCGTACAACACCTCACAAAGAGAGTCAAAAGTTATCTCTAGAGATTGAACATAGCCATCAGATTGCTCCAGGTAGCACTGCAAATAGTCCTTCTCAGCTTTAAGGCGGTCGTTCTCTAGCTTGGCAAAATAAGAGAACTTCTGCTGCTCACGATCCTTTTCCTCCAAACAGATCCTTTTCCTCCAAACAAACCCTTTCATCCACGATCCAAGATGCCAAAGTCTCCACATTCTGCATGAGCACAAAAGGGTAGTTAAACTCTGTACAAGCACAAAAGAAATAGGCACCCATATACAAAAAGCAATAAAAAAAGTCTTACCGGAGATAACATTATCTTCAGGCACTTATTGCGTAGGCATACCAAGAAAATAAAGTAGGCATCAATCTATTTATTGATCTAAGCCAATATGATATGGTCTTATTGCGTAGAGAAAATGTTCAACCCAAAGCAATTGAGGGTCAAATATTGGGAGAAGATGAATCAACTGAAGTATCTAATGAGGATGAGAGCGACTGGTCTAGCAAAACGGATAGTGAATGAATTTCAAACATGAATTTTTGTAAGTACTATTCTTATAAATATCCGTAACATTTGTTTGAATAATAATTTGTTATCATTTCAAATAAACATGCCTCCCAAATGCAAATCAATACGTGTGCCATCCCAATCCATTACTGGCTCCCCATGTGATTCACCTGCCGTGAGTAGTGAGCCAACATCACCAGACCCAAAATAAGGTATTTTATCAAATTAAATAACACATTTTATGCTTAATTTTAAGTAATATATCTATAAAATAAAATAAAATAATTTAATTAAAATAAGTGCTTTAATTCCTGTATATATAGTTATTGTAAGCCAGCGCCTAGGTCAAGGCATTACGAAGGGTGTTTGTATAGAGAAAGTAAGGAAAGTAGGTAAAATTAAAATTAATACTCCTAATGATCACACTGGTGGCTCCGAAGATTGGGTAGCGTGGCTTGCTTCTTATGTTGGTTCGCTTACTCGCACGTATACACAAATTGCTATATCCTCCTGGTCTAAAGTTTTTCAAGCTGTGAAAAATCACATAAAAAATCTTTGCTCGGTAATAAGCTACATTTTAAGCAACTAAGTATATAACATGTTACTTTCAAGTTACTTTGTATTTATACTTATTGTTTATAATTTTTGAAATGATGAGTTTGAGCTTAATTTTGACCGACAAGAGGATCGATTAATGGTTGAGAAATGGATGTCGAATGCATTTCGGAGGTATAAAGGTCGATGCCAAGCACACTATAAGAAGTTTAATACTACAATAGAGGCGCACCAAAATCCATTCTAAGCAATACTACCAAACGAATGGAAAAATGTTTGTGATATATTTAAAGATCCTGCTTATGAGGTAATTTCACTGCTATCTTTCTTTAATAGTATGTGATAGATGTATTCAATATATAGACATAATACTCTTTTTTTTAGCAATGGAGTACTATGAACAAAGTAAATAGATCAATTTAATGATACACCATCATGCTGATTCTAGATTTTTTTATCATTTGTCTAACAAAATAGTAAGTTATTCTAGTTCCTGTTATATATTAACATATAATACACTTTTTTTTTAATTAAGTCCTAATGTAGATTTTCTTTTTGTAGAAAGAAAAAAGTCCTGCTGACTATGATCTGATCCAATTGTATGCTAAATCACATAAAAGCCATGAAGATGTTTGGATCAGTCCTTAAACAGAGGCAAATTATGTAAGTTTAAGGTTTCTTTAATTTCACTGTGACATAATATTTTTGTTACTTATACTAACTAGTATGGTTTTGTTTTTGTAGGACAAGATGATACCTCTTAAGGAAACTATTGCGGATCCATCTGATGCATCATCTGTCTACAATGCTCAGATCCTTTCTTAAGTTCTTGGATCATGTTTTGGATATTTGTGGGGCTTAGGACGTTGCACCAAGCCATCGTCAACATCATCATCATCTTCTCGAGCCAGATTGAATGATGACAAGACTAAGGAATTGGAGGAAGCAAGACTTGAGATAGAACGATTGGGGTTCAATGAAAAAGAGTTGCTGACCTGATTAGATCAAATAACGAATCTTGAGGCGAGATTAGAAAAGAACATGCAGAAGAAACTAGGGATAGAGGTACAAAAAGCTATGCTTGAACAGTTGCAGTCTATTATGTCACAAAACTCTATACCACCACCACCATTGTAAAAATTTATTTTTTCTTTCATTGTCTTTCTAATATTATGTTCCAAAACATTTGAACAATTGATGTTTAAATTACAATGTATAATACTAGTATGGTATTTTAAATTAATTAAATTCTGTCATGTATAATTAATATCGTTCGAACGGTAAATAACAAGTTCGAACTATAAATTACCATTTATAAATTCATTCGAATAAAAATAGAACTATTCAAACAAAAAATAACTAATTCGAACGATAAAGGAGAAATACAGTTCGAACGGACATAATTTATATTCGAACAAAGTCATTTGAAAAGAATTTATTAGTTCAAACACTCCGTTCGTTTGAACAGGATCAAATATGGTTATTTGTTTGAATGGACGGGTCGGTTTGAACTGACAAATATTCCATTCGAACAATTTGTTGAGACGAAATTGGTTAGTCAAAAAAAAATTCCCACTCGAACAGTTTTGATTGGTTTCACCAAATTTTGTCCTTGAAAGTGATTTTTTGAGATGAAAATTGGATTCTGTCTCCAAAAACCTTTTTTGACGGTCTTTTAGACATAAAATAAAGAAGAAATTTTTTCATCTCAATATTTTTTGGGACGAAATTGAGATTTTTTTAAACAATTTTTTGTCTAAGAAAACCATCCCTTGTGGTGTCATCTCGTGTCACCTGTTATTTATATAATTCTTGTTAGGATTTGGGGTTTGACCTAATTTATAATTAAACATATCGTGTTCAGATTGACCCATATAATTGAATACTCATAACTATTTAATATCTTATCTCATTTCATCTCAATTCATCCAAACTTAATAAGTAATATCCCCATCCTTGAGCCACCTTTGTTTGGCTCTTTGCCTCCATCTCAGTTCTTCTTTTTCAAGATAGCCATCTATTTCTTTCTGGAGTGCACTAATTTGTCTACAATGACACGAACATAAATTGTCATCTCTAGCTACAAGTTACAAAAATGTAGATTTGATTCCTATCGCATACACGCATGATAAAACATTTTAGAACAATGTAATCAGATCAATAAGCTCATGGTAGTTGGAAATAACCTTGACAAGGAGCAAAACAAGTCCAAACCGTGATATATGACGTAAGGATCAACTAAGCTCAATCGGGTTATGCATCTTCTTCAAATTTGCTATCGCGAGGAGGAATACATGCATGCTAATGGCTACTATTTACGGGAAATTTATAGGCTTGAACTTTTATCTGGCTAGCTACCATGGGAATTACTTTCAACCATTCACATTACATTATATATCTTCAGAAATCCCACGGTTCAGAATGGATATTGAAGTCCCACAGGCCTGGCTCCAGTTGATCTACATCACTGGTGCATCCGTAAACTAGTTTTTTCAGCCTCTCAGTCACTTTTGCAGCTCCAAAGTCGAATGAAGATCTCAGAATCTACACAAAAGAAATCGACCAAATCTAAATACCCCAACTTAATTATCCAGCAAAGAGAAAATATAACGTTTTCTCGAGAAACAAAAGCCATGGAAAAGCATCATATCAAAACAAGAAAATACCTCTGCGTGCACTACGTGGAGAATCGAGTCCCCAGCAATCGAAAAGCTGGCACTCAGCACGTCCGCTTGTTCTTCATGAAGAATGTGAATAATTTCGTAGAAGATGAACTGGTTATCTAGCCCAGTCACCAAAATGACCTCCATGGTGGAACCTATTTCACGGATTTCGATTTTCGGAGATTTTACGCTTGCCTTTTCTTCAAAATTTGTGCATGTATATGATCTTTTTCTGCCTGTTAATCTCTGTTTCATCTCGTTAGATTTCTTCAGCTTTGTCTCTAGACTTTTGATGTAGTTTATTGCCTCATCTATTTGATCAGGTACTGATACTGGCTCCTGCATTTACGTCCATGATAGACATGAATTCATGATCAGTTTACGACTTTTACAGACACAAGTACTTTTGTTTTTGTTTTTTGAAGGTACTACAGACACTGATTCAGTAAAATGAAAGAAGCTCATGTGGTGTTGTTCACTGGGGAGAGAGAGAGAGAGAGAGAGAGAGAGAGAGAGAGAGAGAGAGAGATACCTTGGAGTTGTGATTAGGGAGGAGGGAATTGAGCCTGGAGTAGAGGAGTTTCATCTGATTTCTCCTATTTTTCTCAATGATGCGTCTTTCTACTTTGTTTGAAGTTGATTGACTTGGTTGATCCATATCTTTCTGAGGCAAGTTCATCAAGAACATTAGTCCCATGAACAAATCTTAATTTTGTGAAGATTATGATTTTCCCCTTCTTTACGCTTATTTAAGCTTGAAAAAGTTCAAGACATGGGGGAGGAATTAATCAATCCACGAAGATCAGGTCGTCATGCGCGGGAACGTCAGCCATAGGAGTCATCTATCAGCCGCCCAAGTTGGAAAGAAAAAATGAAAAGGCAAAGAAATGGCACGTGGGCTTCTTATAATTTATTATAGCTTCATATCCAGGAAGGAGCACCGGCCTGCTCCATCCTAACCCTAATTTAGATTGAAAAATAAACTTTTCTTTTTTATATATTTGCAAGTTAATTAGGTGAATGGCATTATATCCATTATATATTCTTAATTCGCTTTTAATATGGTATTACTTAATTAGCAAAATAATTTTAAAAATTATTATATCTTATCACGTACTATATATAATGTAAATGACTTCTCCCGGCCTCCACATTAATTTGTAACTAGAATGACTCAGTAAATTATTTCAAGAAAAGCCGCATATATAGTTTCAAAGGGCAAAATATGTTTTATTTACTTGGCTTGCTAAAAAGTTCTTTTCCATATTTAATTATCTTACCATTTAAATATTTTGAACTCCGAATATTCATATATATTCTGCTGCAAAAATTTCATATCTAAAAAAGAGCTGTTAAAAAAGCACAATACAGTACTTTCTAGGGGTAGATATTAAAATAATTTTAAAAGTCTGTTAATTTATAAGCATAATCTATCAACTCTTGAGTCCAACGTTAATTTAGAGCTCGTTTGGACAATTAGAATATCTCACAATTCTGTAATAATAGTGAAACAATTTATGAATAATAATAAAATGATAATTTGAGTTAAAATGTTTGAAAAATGATATCAAGAAAGTGTACCTATCATTTATAGTGATCATGGATTTTTTTTAGGATTTTTGTTTGTTTCTTTTTTAGTAGTGTGTTTTTTATTTTATTTTTTCTTATTTTTTAGAAAACAATACATAAAAAAGTAACAAAAACAAAATTTACCTAGTTGGCACAAATCCTCTATATATGCATGGGTTTTCTGATCAGGCCTAGCAGCTTTCAAGAAGTTTTATTAGATTTTGATAAATGAGTGAGAAAAAGTTGAATAAAAATCTTATAAAGTTAAAAGACTAATTGAATATTACTTTTTAATATTATTTTTTATTTTAAAATTTAAAAAAAGTTGTATTGTTTTTTGTGTTTTGTTTCGAAGTTTGAAAAAGCTGTATTGCGTTTTGTATTTTGATAATGATTAGATAAAAAAAATTTAATAATTTAAATTAAAAAATATTTTGTACTTAAGTGATGTTTAGGAAGAAAATTATAAAAACATTTGAGAAAATTTGAGAATATCTAATACCCCTTATAGTAAACGGCTAAAAATGATAGGTTTTGAGAATAATGCAACCTTAATATCTAATACCCCTTTAAACCTTTCAATTATTCTCATTTGAGAATATTTGATTTGAAAGAGAAAACTTAAGTGTCCAAACACGCCCTTACTCAATAAATTCTCACCATTTCATCATTTCCTCCAATACCCCTTAATTAACAGTAAACGGCTAAAAATGTCACATCTGCACAAATAACTTATTTAGGCCTCATTTAGTTACATAAATGATATGAGATGAGATAATTAGATAAAAGTTAAAAATTGAATAAAATATTATTAAAATATATTTTTTATTTTGAATTTTAAAAAATTGAATTGTTTATTATATTTTGTGTGGAAGTTTGAAAAAATTATAATGATTAGATAAGATGGTAATTTGCATAACCAAATCAAATGGCCTTAACATGTCAAATGCTTAAAAAATGTTAAAAAAACAAAATAAACATTTTAAATAATAAATTTAGTTTTTAAAATATAGAATAATAATTAAAAAAAGGATATGGCCCATGCAGGATAATTAAGAATACTAGCATTGGTTTCTCTATATGCATATTCAAAATCACATCTTTTGAAGATTGATTTTGCATATAAAAAAAAAAAAAAAAAAACTCCTATATTGGATTATACATCTTTGAACCAAATAATAAAAAAATATTTTTATTTTTTATTTTTTTCTTAAAATTATTATTTTTATATATTTTACAATTAGCGCCATGTGCTCAAAAATACCAATTCCGTATATCTAAATATTACCAATTTCACATATCAAAATGACTAATTTTATAAAAAATATAAATATGTACTAAAAAATACTTTGTATCATCAATTTAATACAAATTTCATATATCAAAATCATCTTAATATAAATCCCACAAAGTTGATTTTAATGGGTAGGAAAGAGAGAAAATAGTACAATAATATTTAGAGAGTAAACAATGTTTTCTCAAATTTAAAAAAAATATTATTTATAACTATGCAAAATTTTGAAGATGCATGATTTAATATAGACCAATTTAGAGAGATATTATGTAAATATAAAAATAAATATAAAAGATTCAAAAGACATTAACAATGCTCACAATAAGACTTTACCCCGCCCCTTACTTTCTACGAAAATCCGTGAAGAGACAATTGTAAAGTAGTTTTGGTAATTACTTTATCTTGACTTTTAAAAAAGCATTCTTGAACTAATTTATTAGTACCACATGATACGGTAACCTTACATGAGCAAGTTATTCAAGAGAATTGCTACCTCCAAAAAAAAAACCACAAAAAGCATATAATCTCATAATGTGACATGGTCTTACCTTGAATATTAGATTTATTTTTCAAGAAAGAAAATGTATGATCTCAAATATTATATCATGCCACGTCACTTTATAAAGTAATTTTTTATAAATCTCTTTATTGATAAATTATTTTTCAATATTTATAAAAATGTAACAAGCTAGAATACTAATTGTAGAAAGAAATGTTTTACTCATGAGCCATACACTACACACCTATTGAGAAAAAAAAAAAACTATGCACATGCATCATCCCTACATCAGACATATGTTAATCACCAAAAAAAATCACTCCGCCTATCACTCCGGAATATTACTTAAATCACAAAAAGAGAAAAAAGAAAAAAAGAAAGAAAGAAACCCACCGCAAAAATTGTGACAAATTTCTTCTCTATATTTTATTACTTTGAGGAGTTTCTGCTTAAAGGGCATGTGCCGAAAGGAGAGGAACTCACAGCCTGGCCTACTGCCAAAAGTGGCCTTCATAGTTCATTTTCAGAAATGCTATCGGACCCAATTTGTATCCCTATTTTTGTTTTTTTAAATTTAATGATTAAGAAAGTATTTTTTAGTGATGTTATAAATTTTTTATTTTTTTAAAAATATTTATGATGATTAAAAAAATACATAAAAAATTAAAAATAAAAATAAAAAAATGAAATACATGATCGGGACACACCCTTCGAGCTACTTTTTTGGTGGCAGTAGGAGAACTCTTTCAATTGTCTCCTCGTCTGTTTGTCCGTGTCAAGGACTTCGTTGGTTGAATTTTTGCTAGAGAAATCTAAAAAGATTGCACAGAGACAAATTTACAATTGATGTGATTTCATGGTATTCATTAGATTTAATTTATAATAAAAATAATTTTATAATCTAACGTATCCATATTAAACTATATCAATTTGTATATTTAGTATTATATAATTCTTTTATATCTAAAGTATTTTCCTTTTTATTAAGGTCATGTTTAGGAAGTGAAATGAGTTGTGATTGTTTTGTCTCACTTCAAATCTTCTCATAATATTTTTTTTTTCCAAATATCACTCAAATATAAAATATTTTTAAATTTTAAATTTTCAATATTTTCATTTATCATTACAATTTTCTAAACTTTTAAATAAAAGTCAAATAATAATACAATTTTTTCAAATTTCAAAACAAAAATAATTTTAAAAAATTATATAATTTTTTTAATATTATAATATTTTTATTCAATTTCTTCTAATTTCTTTGCTAAGATCCAATAAAATATTTTAAATTTAAAACATTTCAATACTATTAGCAATATTCTCATATCATCTAATTATCCAAACATGTTCTGAACCGACCCATGTTAAAAGAGTAGAACTAAATATATAAACGAGTAGAATTACAATAAGTAAATTATAAAAAATTTTGTTCATTTAAAATTTATTTGCATATAGTTTATTTATTTATGGAACTAGTTTAAACTTATTCGATAGCTATTTATATTTTCAAAATATATTATTTTTTATTAATGTTATAGCATTATATATAAATTTTAACAAACTATCTTTGTAGTTTATAGATATTTTTATATATTTAATGATTATATTCATAAGAATTTAGCCATGTATTGGGTCAATTAATAACATAATATCTCTTATCATTCTAATAAATACAAGCTTATAAGAATTTATACAAGTGGATCGAACATCATATGAATTGTATTATTTGATATATAATTATTGGTATATTTTCTGACATTAGTATTAAAAAATCTCGGGAACCATCAAGTAGTTAGTGACCAATGATATTTATGAGTACGTGGTTTAATGAAAGTGCTATTCTAGGTAGGTAGCTGTCTTATGGTGGTCCCGAGAGTAGTTGATAATGCCCCTTTGTTCTTCCCAAGTAGTTTCCTGGATGAGCCCTATTGACCGCTTCTTGGCAGTGGATGTAAAATCGAGTAATCTCAAATACAGTGTGAACATTCAATAATGAGTAATGTAAAATATGTTTCTTTAGTCAAAGAAGATGAGGTGCGTTAAATAAAATATTATTATAATATTATTTATTATTATTATTATTATTATTATTTTAAGATTTAAAAATTTTAAATCATTTATATTATATTTTATATATGTTTTATAATGGGAACCTGACTGTGCAAATTACTGCATATCTTTATTGTGCATTGCTATGCATAAGCCTACACACCACATATTAATGTATTTTTTTTAATTTTTTTTATTTTACTCTTCTTGAAACATTTATATTTTTTATTCATCATCTATATAATACACATTTAACAAGAGAAATAAATAAAAAAAATAAAAAAAGTTATAGTATATAGTGTGTAGACTGATGCAAAGATAAATTCAGCTTTATTTTAAGTATAAGAAAACCAAATGACTTTGACCAAGAAGTCGTTCCATATATTTAGACCAGACGACCCACGGTGCACACTCAAAACAAAGTCAAACAAAAGGTTGTTAGGTTGCACCACATAAACGTTAACAAAAAGGGCACTACACAAATACCTGTCCTGGTTCTTTGCAACTTCATAGAAATTGGGGAGAGGACCAACTAATATCTCTTTCCATTCGTGGCTATAAGATTATCCTTTGAAAACCTTTCCCAAATATATATATTTAAAAAACCCTATTGATTAGGAAATTGGACTTTGTATTGTTTTGGGTTTTTTTTTTTTTAATGTATGTAGATAGTAGAAGCTCATCTTGATAAGTAGAATAAATTAATAAGGTAATGATGGTACGAGGAGATGGAAGACAAAGACAAAAATACATATACACTTTAGCGTCGCTAACAGCTCGCGTGTTACAGAAGTTTGAAGACAACAAATGTACGATAACATTTTTTATTAGCACCAAGTGTTTGAGAATAAAATCTTGATTAATCTTGAGAATATACATACTCTTGTCAAAGAGTTTTTCACGAGAGCATTTCGAATAATTAAAAAAAAAAAAAAAAAAAGATTTCCTCGGCCTCACTTTCTTAGAAATAGTTTGTACCCAAAATCAATGAAAATGCACTATAAGAAAAATGAATTTTTGTGATCAATTTATTGTAACCAACAGATTGAATTGCTGGCAAATATAGACTATTTGTAATCAATTCAATTTTTGGGTTGTAATAAATTGATCGCAAAAGCCTATTTTTCTTATAGTGATATGATAACAACATGAGAAAATTCAAAAGCTTGTTGGTATCTCTCGTCTTTAGAAGGAGAATTAAATATTTTTCGGACAATTGATAATTTAACACTGAATATTTATATTTTTACTTTTTGCTTAGAGTTCTAATTACTACGCGCGTCTTATAACTCAATATCATGTAAATACATCATGTATTGCGAAATCCATTATAGCTATATATATATATATATATATATAGAAATTAAAACAAAAATACTTTGTTATCTTAACTGATGTAGCAAACAGCTTGTGTATGATCAATAATAAACTTGATGCGTAAATAAGCAAATTTATAAATATATTTTTACTTTTGATGTCATTCATTGTGATAACCATTTAGGATGATTGTCAAGGCCCCAACCCTTTCGGTAACCTAATTGATTTCTTTAATCTATCTTGAACATGTAAATATATTACTTTATATGTAAGAATCCAAAGATATCGTCGACGCAAATAATATATTATTATTTTTTTCTCCCCAAAAATAAGAAATATCATTAGAAGTGGCCTAACTCTTGACCAAAGTTTTCTACTACAGTCGTTTTCTTTTATTAGATGATAGAGTTCTGATACATATAATTATTAATTTTGTATATTTCTTGTGCACTCTACTAATGTAATTAGTCAAAAAAGTTATTTTATATTAAATAAAAAAGTGACGCAAACAATCAAATTAGTTGAATGCGTAAAGAGTAAGCAAAAAGTGACTGTATATAAAATTTTTGTAGATGATATTTTGCACTAGTGGAGTGAAATTTGCAGATGATTTTAGCGGGAAAAAAAACTATCCCACTCTCTAATTATTAGGGATTTCATACCTTAAACTCCAAGCTACGTACCAAAATTGAAATATTACACTTTCAACGTATTAAAATTTTGCAACTAGCTGTCCCTATCAAGATCTTATGCATTAATATAATGTTACATCATCTATTTTTCGTCCATTTTAACGAGAAAATTTAGAGAGTGGGAAAAGTTTTTGTCAATTTTTTGTTGTAATTATAGAGTACAATGTGTTAGTTTTAACAGTCTGGAGGGTAAAACATCTAATAGTTAGATCTACAAATTGCATTAATTCCCCTTTTTAACTTTATAACCAAGTTACAAGTTAATGGTTGATATTTTGGATCTTGAGAATTAGTACTGTTTTCTTTAGTTGGAAGTTAGGCTGAGGGCAATGAAATTCTATTCACTAATTTCTATATATCCTTGCTAGGTGCATTTTGCACCCAAGCTATCATTTTTCAAAATTTGCACTCTCGATTATCAAGACTACTCATAATTTGCACACTTCGCCTATCTAGCCAATATAATTATATAGTTGTATATATAAGTATAATATATTGTAGTATATAAGTATATATAAGTAGTATATATGTATTAGTATAAATATAAGTATATAATAATTAAGTATAAGTATTATATAAGTAGTATAAGTATATATACTATATTATATAACAAATATAATAATAACCAGCACAATATTTTTTCCTGTTGGAACGGTATTCGTAAGCGTTCAAACGAATAAAATATTTTTGGAATGAGTTCGAACGGAATTACTAACTGTTTGAAAGAAAAAAAATAAATATTAAGTATCGTGTCTAGACCCAGCTTTGTTAGAACGCACCAAACCCATTTCAGCCACTCTGCCGCTCTAATTCCACCAGCTGCCAAACGTTGCTGTTGAAGCCACCGTCCACCACCACTCTCCAACCCACAATAGGTATGTCCTCTCCCAACTGTTTTTACCGATTAAGTTTTTCTAAAATATGTTTTAAATGGGTTGAAAGAGAATCAAGCACATAGCGGCATGACACAACAAGATTTGCAAGATGCAGCTCGGCTTCATATAGGTGATACAGGTCTGTTGGATCATTATCTGAGGGCCTATGATCATCCAAAAGTAGTACTTGGCATACTCCTAATAATCAAAAGAAAAAAGCCGGATTCGACTTCTTGTGTACAAGTAGAGCATCAACAATCCTTTTCGTTACCAATTACAAATGGTATAAACTAATCGAGATGCTTCTACATGTCCATTCTTCTAGGAGAGTCACACCCGTCTTTTTGCTTGACCCGACCTTCCAATCTTTTCAATCGGTCTAGTCCATTCGTGGACCGAGGAATTTGCTTCCTCTAGCCCATTACCTGAAAAGGTGACTACTTTACCTATCAATCGTATTGGCCTAATTCCAACCCTACTAGAATAGAAAATGAAGGCACCTTCGTTACAGGAAAAGGTGGTGGTTGTACTTTGAATGGACAGAAACTCAAGCTGGTTGACCTGGTTACCTCTACCAAAGATGCAGTGGATTGCTAAAAGATCAATTTGAAGCCAAAAACTCCAACTTTCTTAAAGTTTGATCGTTCAGAATAAACTCAGTTCCCAATACCGACTCTGAAAGGTAGTTGGAGCTGGGTCAGTTCTGGCCCATTACTCAACCAAAGAAAGTGGATATCGACGTGATGGACTCTCTATGGTCATTCTGGCCTCTCATTGTTGTTGTGAGAGGAAAAATGACGTTTTTAAACCGTATATTTACAGTGTTGGCAACGAACGATTTTGAACCAAAAATCATCATTTGAACGTGTATAAGACACTCAAACGACATACGAATGGTTTTCATTTGAACCACAATTAGACGGTTCGAACGGAAATCTATGAGCGTTTGAACGTATATTTATGACTAGTCGAAAGCACTATATACTGTTGGAACGTGTTGTTAAGCATTCGAACGGTACAATTTTTATAGATATAATTATCTTGATCTAATTATAATTATGATATTTTGTAATCATTGTCCTTAATTTTATATCATAAATTTAGCGTCATTTCAATGGCTTATAGGGGAAAGAAGCGGGTTGCGTCAGGGCAATCATCTAACGAAGAGGTTTGAAAGAGGACTATTTTGTTGGAGAGGAAGGTGAAGATAGATGATTTTAGGGATCTTCTGTGGGATAGACGTTCTCTCGCATCTGTCTTTCTAGATCATGGTTGGACACCGATCAGAAGGATGAAGGGACGGATAAGATAGTTTCCTACATCAATATTGTATCTGAGTTTTATAGAGAACTTGGTTGTGCCAGCCAGGAGGATGACGCATACACTTTCTTCGTCCGAGGTGTCACAGTATGCTTTTCAATTTTTGCAGTTGGTGATTTTCTGGGTATCCCTCGACTGCCCATTGCATATCCTAACGTGGTGCCTAGAGAGTCTACACTTGTAGGCAATGGGGAGACTGCAAAGAGGATACTATGATGCTCCTTCCTATGATGGGAGCAAGAGCATCAAACAGGTGGACTTATCTGGTTTTTCCAAGATCATGAACATTATAATAGCCAACAACATCGGTCCTCGACTGCACAAGACTGAGGTGAGCATGGACCGGGCAAGATTTATGTTACGGGTCGCTCGCGGGGTGCTTAACGACCTAGCAAGATATATATTCCCTAGGATTCGATGAGAGACCACTTATATTATGACAGATAGAGTTTTATTGTATTCAGTGTACTTGATTACTGTTTTTGATATATATAATACTTGCACTTATCAAAAAGAATTTTATGACAGATATATTGCTGTTTAGAGTCATGCCCACACCTTTTAGTAAAAGGAATCAGGCTAGATGAGTTTGAACGTCTTCGGGAGCCGATTGGACCAATTACCTCGACGACCTTGCTCATAGCACTGGACACTCCAGATTTCGTATTCGTGCACCCACTATAGAGGCAGTCGACACTTAGGGAGGTGCACAGGGCGTATCCACTGAGGCATCTACACATGACGCATCACACAGTGCTACTCGTGAGGGGATTGTAGATATCGTGCGTGCAGAGATGCATGCACAGACATCAGAGATCATTGATACAATCCAGGTCGCCCTCATAGAGACTGAGTCGAAACTCATATCTCGAGTAACTGATATTGAGGCACACATTGCTGGAGTCGAGGCGGTGCTACACGATTTGACCCAATAGTGTATATATTTTATTAGCATTAAATATAATTTTTTGTATTGACAATCATGACTATTTGTATTTTGTATAATTAATTTAAATATTCAAATAGTCAGACATTATATTCCCGCCATACATTATATTTTTGGGATGCAATTAATGTAAAATATGACACTATAACTAATATTTATTTAACATAAAAAAAATCACTAAAGTATTTTTTCATTAATTACATAAAATTAATTTATGAATTTGTAAATATTTTATGTTCTGTTCAAACAAGGTTTAAAAAAATTTCCACCAATTTTAATTTAATTTTCCACCAAATGATTCGATCGAATGGATAAATGTTGTGTTCGAACAAGCTTGCAACCTTCCCGCCAACATTTTCCACCAAATCTTTACGGTTCAAACAGACCAATTTTATGTTCAAACAGATTTAAACTTTCTCTGCCACAATAAATTACTTCCCCGCCAATATTACCATTCGAACCAATTATATAGCATTCGAACGAACATTAATTCTAGGTTCGAACGTATTTTTGACCATTCGAACGATTTTGACGTTTTGAGACGATCTAATTCGTCACAGAAGATGTGGTTCGAATGTTTTTTAAGCCGTTCGAACGTTTTTATAAAGTTATCCATTTTTTGAGACAAAATTTATATTCCGTCTCTAGTAATTACTTTTAGGGAAGGAATTTATTTTGTCCCTAAAACTAAAATTTCTTGTAGTGAAACTTACTCCTTAATTTATGTTAGACCTAAAAGAGAATGTGAAAATAGTTTGATCAAAGGTACCAAATTAGCTTTTGTATTACACACATATAGATCAATACATTATAATTGAAAAAAATAAATATACAATCTTGGTATTTGTACATTATTCTCTATGCTATGGATGGAAATAATACAATTGCTAAATTTCTAAATTTG
>QEOT01001376.1:90369-121236 GCA_003123785.1 Pterocarya stenoptera
GGGGGGGGGGGGGGGGAGGATGAACCAAAAGCTTGTTCTTGAGGACTGAGAATCGAGTAGAGGGCAGGCCTTTTGTGAAGATGCCAATCACCTGGTCTTGAATGGAGATTAACTTGATGAGGATATCACCATTTAGAACCTTTTCTCGGATAAAATGGTAATCACAAATATTTAAAGAGTTATATTTTTCTCAATTTGACTTCATACTATCAAAGATTATTGGTTCTTCTAGACTCATATGTATGTGTGTGTGTATATGTATGTATACATATGTGTGTGCACACACGTGTATATGTATGTATCTAGGTCGTGGGTAACCAGTTACTACCTACAAGCGAGAGCTACTAGAATCCTTTAGGTTTCATGATTAGATATTCCATGCATGCATCTCATGTAAATAGAAAATCGATGAGAATGTGGCTATCCAATCAATCTACCCTTTGATTAGTGGTTGCAATTCTTGTTCGTGGATTGTGTTCATGTCATGCCAAGTTATGCGTATTCTGTTTGGAACGATAAGTGGAATCAACCCCACATGACATAAGGTTTTCCTAGTTCTACAGTGTGCCTACATCTACAGAGTTGTAGAGGGTACTATTTTAGAAGATAATTGAATAAAGTAAGTGCGACAGTCATACAAGAGAATAAAACAACATATAGTTAACTCTAATTTGCAGCTTGTGTCAGATTAAGAGCCAAAGCCTTCCATTCCATGGCCCAAACCTCACTGAAAATCTACCAAAAAATCGCAACAATTCTTGCCGCTGCATTAGATTTGTCCTTGTACATGACTTTCTCATTAAAAATCATATTCCTACTTTTGATAAATTTTTAGTTCTAATCATTTTAGAGGTGGTAGCAAAACTACTCATCCCCATAAGCATTAAAGAAACACTTTCTAAATTTGGCATCAAGGTTGCTACGAGCATCAAAATCAATAATGACCATACAAGACACAACCAAAAACTTTTAGGTGAGAAAGTTTCACCTTCTTTCCGCTCCAAACTTGCTTAGGTTAATCTGCACTCTAAAGGAGCTAATAACCCACGGTTCATTAGATAAAATGCATTGTTAAAGTGCATTTGCCTAGAATGTTAGTGGTAACCCAACAACCTCATGCTCCTAACTCACTCATTGATGGTTCTTTTCATAGGCTTAGTTATACCATTCTGTTGTGGTGTCCCAGGAATAGTCTTCTCCATTATAATACCATATGTTGCACGGTATTCCTGAAACCGTCCATCAATGTACAATCCACCGTTTTCAAAATTCAACCACTTTAATTTCAAGTTTGTTTCAATCTCAACCATGGCTTTTTATTTCTTGAATTTTTCAAACACAACATATTTATTTTTCATGAAATACACCCATACTTTTCTGCTGTAGACATCGGTGAAGGTAATGTACTACCAAGAGCCTCCAAGAGATGAAACACCAGGGAAGGCCCCCACAAGTCCGTTTGTACAAGCTCCTGCTTTCTTGACCTTAATCTTTTCCCACCCTTCAAGAAACTAAAGCTTTTCTGCTACCCCAGAATATAACTCTCACACATCTGGATAAACTAATTTTAGCTCTTTAAGCTTTCACTTTGATAGAAGTACCAAAATCCCTTTCTAACTCATATGACCAAGCCTGCAATGTCATAGTTCTACATTATTCTCACATTCAGTGATAGTAATCATATCACTTGATCCCAATTTCATATACAAAGTACTAGTTTTCTAACCATGAGCCAATACCATTGCTCCTTATGTAGCCATCCATATACCAACCAAACAAACTATTGAATGATCGTCATCATTAAGCTGTCTCACATAGATAAGATTTCTTCAACTCGAGAACATGTTTGACGTTCTGCAAAGTCCACATAACATTTAGTGCTTCTCCAGCAGCCAAATACACCTTACTAAAGACATGAGTATAATTCAGCATGATTTCTTGTTGTGATGTTGTGTGAAATGAAGCTCCTGAGTCCAATACCCAATTATCAACTGAACTATGAACTAGAGCATCCTATACTTCCTCAGTCACCACATTTGCAGCGTTATTCTCACTCTTTAAATGACTTTTACAATTTCTTTTAAAGTGACCTGTCTTGCAACAATTCTAGCAACTACTTTGTTGCCCAAACCTTAACTTGCTCATGCCCTTTATTTCTTAATTTTAAACTACCCTTATTTGACTTCTTGTCATGTCCTCTAACTCGAGTATCAGTATAAAAGGGCAGATCTCGAAGCCAATGTCTCATTGGGATTTCTCCTACGCACTTTTTTAGTAAGAATCAAATTTCAGATATCATCATATTTTAGCTTCACTTTTCTAGCATAATTACTCGTACTTATTATTATGGCCTCCCAACTATTTGGCAACGAGCCCAAGGCCTTGCTATTAGTTGATGGTTTCTCATGCACAGTAGACAAGGTCGCCAAATGATTCATAGTGGTGTTTCCCTTGATAGCGTTATGTGCAACTGAACTTGATAGAGTCAATCGAATGACACCCAGAACTTGTTGATCTAATAGGTCTTAATATGCATCTTCCATGTTGCCTTTCTTTTTCCCCAATAGAGGAAGATGTAGCTTATTTGTAGAGATAATCCTTAATCTACATGCTCTAATACCTAAAATTTGTGCTGTCAAGCATATCAATTCTAGACACCTTCAATTCTTCTCTGGCCATCATTCTCACTCAAACCCAACCTGACTCTGATATCAGTTGTTAGGAGCGATAAGTGAAAATAAAAGTAGAAAGCAGAATCAATCACGCAAGACACAAGATTTACATGGTTCGGCAACGTGCTTACATCTACCAAGATGCAGAGGATTTTATTTCAAATTATAACTGAATACAGTGTGTCATCCGTACCATAGAATAATACAATATATAGTAAACCCTAATCAGTGATCCTTTACTTCATGGCCCAAGCCTTACTGAAAAATCCACCAAAAAACTGCAATAGGTCCTTGTGGGGTAAGGTCAAGTCATCAACTAGGCTTCCACGAATAGAACTAGGCTCCACAGAAAGAAGCCCAACACCTTTTATTGTATAAGTCAATTCAAATATGACCAATTTAATTAAATGGATTAGACCATAAAACCATAACATGACCCATATAAATAATGGGTGACACGACTCATAACTCATTTAATAAATAACACATTTTATTTTTAACTTGTTTCATTCAAATGGGTTGAGCTAAAACATATATTTATTTTGAGCCAATTAACATAATTTTATATAATACAAGGATATCTATATAAAGTATCTAAAACTACAACTAGATTCATGATAAAGTAGTTTATAATCAATATCCAAATCAATAATAGATAAAATAATTATTATCTACAAAAAATAATATTATATTAATAAAAATGATTAAAACTTTTGATATATTAAATAGACAGATACTAATAACGACACTATATCTCAACAACAATAAAGGCATAAGGCTAAACATCTATAAAACTTGAAGATGGTAGTAAAATATCAAACTTAATCTTGTTGAAAGTACAATTTCTTCAGGTTCTTAAGTACTTGACTGTGGATTTCTTGGGTTGTCGAATTACCCCGTTTTGACCTAAACCTATTTAGATCAAACCCAAACCTACTTATTTGATATTGTATTTATGTCGGGTTCACAGGTCATGTTATATATTACCAATACCACCCCAAACTTGATCTTATCAACAACTTTATCTATCTCCTCGAGTCATTAATTCTAGATAGCTTGTAACGACCCAAACCAATATCATTAAGGACGATATATGGATTTATTGGGCCTACATTAAGTTTAATGGGCCAATTTGGAATAGCCCATGGGCTGCTATGATTTTTGGAAGTCATTGGATTTTTTTTTATGGGCTATACTGGATAAACTACGAATTATTAATTCTTGGGATTTAGTTAGACCCAAATTTTATTTTAAAGTCGGTAAGATTAATGGAGAATTTTAGAAGAAATTAAGGGACTATAAGTTAGAAACCCATGAAATTACTGAATTTTAACCAATGAAATGAATCCAAACCCACTAGGTTAATACTGGTTTCTCTATAATTCTAAGCCATGCAAGTCTTCACTTTCTACTAAAATTCACGCCTCAATAGAAGTCTATCCCAACAAAGTTACAACTTTACAAATCTCTTCACCTTAAATTTCCTAAACCAATTCCCTATATATATATATATATAAATACATATACTAAACTCCATGCATAGTACGTGAATCACATTCTTCTTCAAGTCCACTTTAATTCCCTGCTTACCCTTAGCTTGTTGCAAGAGACCTGACTCACGCACAACACCCCGTATTATATATATATATAGATATATGTATATATATATTTATATAAGGGATGAATCACATTCTTCTTCAAGTCCAAATTTAAATCATAGTCATATTTACAAATTTAAATTTATAGTTTGAGTTCAAAAATGTGTTTTTGATCACTTTTGGACCCAGAAATAATTTTTGAGCCTAATGGACTGAAGTCCATTATTGAAGTGAGCGGGGGACGGGGCGAATTGGGGGTCCGCCCCGCCCCTGGGATGTGGGGTTGGGGGTGAAAACCCCACCCCTGGCCCATGTGAGGCAGGGGGCAAGGAGGGGGCTACACCCCACCGTATGTTAAGGGAAGCACCCCTAAGCTAGTGCTTCTTTAGAATAAAAGAAAATATTTTTAAGTCACGGTTCAGTAGGTAGCACTCCGACTACCCAAGAGTTTTTAAAAGTAACTTTATTATTAAGCGTGGGGAGCGGGGCGTTACAGTTGGTATTAGAGTCACGATGAAGAATTCTAAAGTCTTTTCAAAATGAAAGAGAGGAAAACTTTTTGCAAAGAAATTTTTAAAAGAAAAGAAGCTTTTTGGAAAATAGAAAAGGAAGGAAAGAAAAGTCTAGGCCAAGGTCTCCCCAAAGCAAGTTCTACCCTAGAGTAAGTATGTTATAAAATTTTCTTTTAGTACTTAAATGTATTTTGACTGACATTGTTAAAATATGCATGTTAGAATGGCACCCCCAGGAAGAAAATCATGCGCATCCCACCTTGAGAACAATACTGTACAAGACGAGAGTTTCGAAGTATTCGCTGCTGCAGCGACTTGTTTCTTTCAAAGGATGGCCAATGGTGAGATGGTGCTAGGTAGAACCTCATAGGTAGGATCCACACTAGAATAGTTCTCCAGCCAGCAACCCTACTTTCGATGGCAGATCAAATGCCATGGATGCAGAGAGCTGCTTTCAACTTGATAGACACATCAAACAAGTGGTGGAAGTCAACACGGACACTATTGCAGATAAAACTAGGAGATGGAGTCCCTATCACATGTGAGTGTTTTAAGAAGACATTTTTGGAGCATTTCTTTCCTCAGACTCTTCGTGAGTCTAGGGCCCACCAATTTGTGGATCTTACCTAGAGAACAACGACAGTAGATCAGTACACCACCAAATTCATGAAACTAACTTGTTTCGCCAGTTACTTAATTCCAGTTGAGGAAAAGAAAGTTGAAAAGTTTGAGCGAGGTCTACAATGTAGGACTACAGAGCATGTACGTACTCTCAGGATTCAGAGTTTCACGGAGCTGGTCACTCGAGCTACCATTGTTGAAGAAGACATTCAAGAAAGTATCCACTACAATAATCAAAGGAAGCATCAGAAGTAGCAACAACTCCAACCAGCACCACATAGGGATAAGAGGCCTTTCCAGGATAATGGACAAAAGCCACAACAGGGTGAGATAGGGTGGCTCCCCATGTGTGAGAAGTGTGGTAAGAGGCATGTTGGTAAATGTTTGGCAGGGAAAGGTACAGGTTTCAAATGTGGGAAGGAAAGACATCATATTCGAGACTGTCTTAGGAAGAACACAGTTGCTACTCAAGTTACAACAAACTGACATAAGAATATGGCACCAGCTCGAGTTTTCTCATTGGCACAGTAGCCTGACATTGATGTGTCCATCATTGAGGACACATGTAACTATTTTCCTCAACTAGAAGTATTAATTGTTGTTGGAATATTAGGGATGTAGGTTGTGGTATTCATGATGACTACTGAAAATATTTCATGTGCTATAGGTAACATGATTCTACCTCATAGCATGAGTTATAGGAGTTAGGATCTAAACTTTAGAGAGTCTTAGGTTACTATTTATTTGAGGTTATTATTGCATGTGGAGAGTTTTATTATTCTATGTGGGGAATTTAATTATATTTAGGTGGGGTTAAGATAATCGTCTAGTGAAATTAGTATTAGGCTTGTAATCAAACCCATTATCGTGGTTTACATTTTTAGGAGAATATGCGAGGTTTAAAAATAAATATCTAACGACTAATAGTCTGGAAATAGTAGGTTCGACTAAATGATCAAGGATTTGGAATAAAGAAAGTAAAAGAATGTGATGAATAAGGATGTAGGTTACTGAGGTCTAGCAAATTCCGAGGACAAAACTTTTTTAGAGAAGGGAGATTGTAACGACCCCACTCAATATTATTAAGGATGATATATGGATTTATTGGGTCTACATTAAGTTTAATGGGCCAATTTGGAATAGCCCACGGGCTATTAAGATTTTTGGAAGACATTGGATTTTTTTAAGGGCCATATTGGATAAGTTGCAAATTATTAATTCTCGGGATTTAGTTAGGCCCAAAAGCCCAAATTTTTAATTTAAAGTTGTTAAAGATTAGTTGAGAATTTTAGAAGAAATTAAGGGAATGATAATTTAGAAACCCAATTGAAATTACTGAATTTTAACCAATGAAATGAATCTAAACCCGTTAGGCTAATACTGGTTTCTCTATAATTCTAAGCCATGCAAGTCTCCACTTTCTACTAAAATTTACACCTTAATAGAAGTCTATCCCAACGGAGTTACAATTTTACCATGAGTCTCTTCACGTTAAATTTCCTAAACCGACTCCCTATATATATATATATATATATATATATGCATATACTAAACTCCATGCACAGTATGTGCATCACATTCTTCTTCAAGTCCACTTTATATCCCTGGTTACCCTTAGCACATTGCAAGAGACCTCACTAACACATAGCACCCCTTTGCTTTCACAAACCACCTCCCCTCAACGTTATAGCATGCCAAAAACCACCCACCATCTCTTCCTCCCTCACAGCTCACGGCCCCAACTCAGCTGCTGCCACCTCCTCTTCTAAAACCAACACACTCCCCAAGCCGCAAGTCCTCCATTGAGAAAGCCTCCGTTTTAGTCCAACCTGAGCAAATATTCTAGCGTGAAAAACCACCAACCTCTGTGTCTAAGCCGCAGTACCCCTATCATGAGTTCACCGCACGCTAGCCTCGGTTTCGAAGAGAACCAGTCCAAGAACCACCACCAGCCTCAGTTTTAGCCCCACCAAAATAGAGCATTGGCTTCCCCCACCAGGAGCCACACCTTGCCGTAGTTGAGGTCACGATGGCAAGCCAATAGCGACAGAACATGCCAGAGAACAAGTCTTCACCATCGGACTCCGCTAATTGACATCCAAATTGCGCAACCCACCGTATAGGCTCCTTTCCCCTTGAATGCTAGCAGCCAAGAGATGGTGTCTCATCGAAGCAATCATTCTTTCACTGAATCTCTACTTGGAGATATAATATATATATATATAGGTATGCACGTTTTTATGTTTTGAAACTGATCAGGAATGAGGTCTTTGTTACTGTGTATTTTACTGTATTGCTTCATGATAATAGTGTGATTGATATGGTCCGTTATTTACCTATTATCCTGGTATTACAAGGTGTAAAGATAGTTCACTGAACTGAAATTAAAAAACTCTATCAACAAGAGGGTACTATTGTTCTTGCCATGATCATACATCCTTGTCAGTGCAAACTTGAATATTTAATAACTCAACGCCATGATTATGCATCCTTGTCAGTGCAAAACTACTTTGATCTTTTGTTCATCCTATGGTTTGAACTTATAAACAGTTGAGACAATAGAAGATTTTGGGATCTGCTAAGAAAATAAAAGAATAAATTTTAGCAATTGGAAAGGCCAAAATCTCCCCCCAACCCGGTGTGGCCCAATTAAGCAGTCCAAGACTTTAAGATAAAAGACAAAGTATGATGGAGTAGGTTTCGAATACCTTACTCACTAAAACATTTGTGTATTTATAGGATTGAATCAAGCAGTTTGTTACACTAGAAATTCAAGTTTACAAGGATATATAGAATCATATCTTAACAAACTAATTCAAAATTCAAAAATCAAATGTTTACAATTCTGTTTTATACATTGTAGCAGACTCGAGATCTCCATGTATCTCTGCATATTTCTAAGCTAACACTCCCTGCAAACCGATGGGAAGAATACAGATCATTAGTTTGGCTCTTAAGAACTTAAACCTCAATGCTGTATGTCCCTTAGTAAATATGTCTGCAATTTGATCCTCTAACGAAATATGACAGACTTGAACATCTCTATTTACCACCTTTTCTCTCACAAAGTGATAGTCCACTTCAATATGTTTTGTTCTAACATGGAAGACAGGATTAGAAGTTAAGGCATTGCTCCTATATTGTCACACTGAATTACTGGACATTTAGCTAGAGCAATGGATAATTCTTCAAGTAACATTCTCATCCAATATAATTCAGCAATAACTAATGCAAGCGACCTATATTCTGCTTCTGTATTGGATCGAGAAACCACATTTTGCTTCTTTGCACTCCATGAGATCAAGTTACTGCCTAAAAAAATTCCATACCCACTGCTGCTTCTTCTGTAATCCGGATTTCCTGCCCAATCAAAATCACAATATGCATTTATCTCTATGGCTAATAGTGTGTAATAAAGACCATAATCGATTGTCTCTTTGAGATATCTTAGAACATGTTTGAGAGTTGTCCAGTGTCCTCGAGGAGAGTGCATAAATTGGCATAGTTGATTAACAATATAGGATATATCAGGTCTAGAAATGGTGCAATATTGAAGTGCTCCAACAACCATTTGGTATTTACTTGGGTCTTTAAGTAATAAACCATCTTGAGCTATCAATTTCTTTCCAGAAACTATTGGTGATGACTGTGGTTTTGCTCCAGCCATGTCTGTTTTATTCTAGAGATCAGTAATATACTTGCTTTATCAGAAGTGAAGCCCATTTGAATAACGACCTACTTGAACACCTAAGAAATAACTCAGATTCCCAAGGTCTTTGAGTTGAAATTGTTTGCCAAGTTGATCAATGAACTGGTGTATTGCTTGCTTATTTGATCCTATTACAATGATGTCATCTACATATAAAAGAACAAATAATTGTAAGCCATCCTTTGAAAAAATAAATAGAGATGTATCAACTAATGATTCCTAAAAACCATATTCAATGAGTTGTTGAGAAAGTCTTCGAAACCAAGCTCTTGGAGCTTGTTTTAGCCCATACAAAGACTGACTTAGTTTGAAAACAAAATCAGGTTGAGATTGATTAATAAATCCCTTTGGTTGCTCCATGAATACCTCTTTATCCAATATGCCATGTAAGAATGCATTAGAGACGTCTAGTTGATGAATAGCCCAGTGGAAGTTAACAGCTAATGCCATAATTAACCGAATAGTATAAGGTTTAATTATTGGTGAAAAAGTCTCATGATAATCTACTCCTTCTCTTTGATCAAATCCTTTGGCAACCAAACGTGTATTGTGCCTCTCTATGCTGCCATCTTGCTTTCTTTTAATCTTGTATGCCCATTTATTTCGAACCACAGGTTGATTAACTGGTTCTGGACATAGTGACCATGTACCATTGGCCATTAATGCATCAAACTCATGACCCATAGCATCCCTCCATTTAGAGACAGTCATAGCTTGCGTATAGCAAGTTGGTTCATTTTCATGATATATAGTGGATAGCACATGAAGTGGATGTGAAGTGGAGTAAAAAGTTTTGAAACTTGGAAATTGTTTTGGCTTAAGTTTCCCAGTTTTGAATATTCGGGAATAATCATTCCTCTTCTTTCCTGGAGAGGTGGAGCTTCTCTCCTTGTTCTTAGAACGTAGAGGGTTCCTCTTGGACATGGTTCGAAGAGAGGTCTGGCTGAGAGTCCCACTTAGTCATCGTCCCTGTGTCATTATGGAGGAATAGTTATCTAACCTCTACGAGGGGCTAAGCCTCACGGAGGAAGAGAAACAAGAAGTCTTCATACCAGAGGAGGAAGTCTTATTATCTATACAGAAAAGCAAGAACTGTTTGGCTGTCCTTATTATAAGTGAGAAAGAAGTAAACAGAGGTGCTTTTAGATCAACTATGATTAAGGTCTGGAAAGTGGAGGGTGAATCCTCTTTTAAGAATCTTGGCTTCAACAGGTATCTGATTGAACTCCAAAACCCAATGGTGAAGGAGCGTATCTTATCGGGTAGAACCTGGTCCTTTGACAGAGCCTTGGTGTGTTTGTTCGACTGTGCAGGCTGCTTAGCTCCAAAAGATATTAACTTTAAGGAGGAACCTTTCTGGATCCAGTTACACGACTTACCATTTGCTGGAATGAACAAAACCACGGGAGGCTGGGAGCAGCAGCGGGGAAAGTTCTATCGGTTGATGTTGATGCAAGTGGTATGGCATGGGGTAATCTGCTTAGAGTTAAAGTGATGGTTGACATTTGTAAGCCTCTAACCCGGGGGAGGTTTATTAACATGGGAGGGAAACGCTTCTGGATCCCATTCAAATATGAGAGGCTCCCCATGTTCTGTTTTCATTGTGGAGTTATCAAGCACTCAGATTCGTCTTGCCAGCCTTCCCATTCAGGAAGCAAAAAGCCTGAAGGTACGGTGTCACAGTACGACACCTAGTTGAGGGCCAACACACAGAGAAGCTCCCCAAGTTTCAGCAAGAAGGGAGGTGACTTTGAAAATTTGGGAAGTTGGCGCCAAAACACAAGTGAGGAGAACAGGTTCGAGGAAGAAAGGATGGGACAGAAAGGCTCTGGCAAACCCAATGCAGATTTCGAGCATATCGACCTCGGGAGTTCTGACAATTACCAACTAAGGGGACCTGTTCAGGGGAAAGCCAGCAGCAACAGAACTAAAGATCAACTAGACCCTCTTCTTCCAGTAGGCTCTGATAGTACTGGTACCAACCAACTAGTTGAGGTGGCTTCCAAGGACTCTTTGCTCTCTAAGGGGCACCTGACAAACCATGATCTTAACATGTATCAGCTAGATCAAGGCACATTGAGCCCTACCAGAGACATGGCCTAGGTAAGCTTATCTTCATAGAACTCTCCTATTAAATCCTTTAATGTGGGTAAGGTTAATAAAACTACGTGGAAGAGAAGAGTCAGACGACTGGGGTCTTTGGACAATAAAAGCCCATTTGATGAATTTATGTCTGAATAAAGTGTTCCAAAACCATGGAAAAGGCCTGGAATAGGAACTCAAGGAATCATCATGACCAGAAAGAGAGCTAAACTAGCTCAGATGGTAGTGGCTGGAATCCAGCCTTGCCAGTCACCATGAAACACTTAGCATGGAACTGCCGAGGGCTTGGGAACCCTCGGATAGTTCGTGAGCTTCACTCTATGGTAAAGGTAAAGAGCCCGGAGGTAGTTTTTCTTAGTGAAACCAAGTGTAGAAGGGAAAAGATAGAACTTATTCGAGACAAAATGCAGTTTGATCATAGCTTCTCTATAGACAGTGTGGGCAGAAGTGGAGGTTTAGCTATCTTTTGGAAAAAAGAAGTAGAAGCTGAATTGGACTCCTATTCCAACCATCACATATCTATCTCAGTGCCTGCTGAATTCCCTAGTAAGAAACTGACTATAACTGGTTTTTATGGACAACCTGCAAATGCAAAGAGAAGGGAGAGTTGGGATATACTTAGGTTGATTCATTTGAAAATTCATAACCCGTGGATGTGTATGGGTGATTTTAATGAGGTAATGCTCCAGGATGAACATTATGGCTCAAGTACCCGATCCTTTAAACAAATGGAGGATTTCAGACTTATTCTTCTAGAATGTGGTCTAATGGATGTTGGTTTTAGAGGATCAAAATTCACATGGTGCAATGGAAGGGAGGGTTCTGATTTCACCAAATGTCGATTGGATAGAGCCTTAGTCAATGAGAGGTGGCTTAACCTTTTTGGATTCAATCAAGTTGAGGTGCTGGCAGGACAATGCTCAGATCATAATCCTCTATATATTAACTGCTTAAATTTATCCAACCAGAAGGTCCAAAACACAAGATCTTCAGGTATGAAACTGCTTGGGGTAGAAGAGAGGAATGCACTAAGATCATTAAAGCTGTATGGGTGCAGAAACATATGCAGACGTCAAAGTTTGATTTTACCAGAGAAGGTCTGAAAGTATGCAGAGACAAGCTCAAGGCTTGGAATAAGGAGGTATCTAGAAACCAAAGAAGACTTCTCCTTCAGAAGAAAGAACAGATCAAAATGTTACAAGAAGCTAATACGGGCCAGTTGGGTAATCAGATAAAGGTACTTCAAAGAGAGGTGGATGGTTATCTGGAAGAAGAAGAGATGAAGTGGAGACAAAGAGTCAAACAAAGATGGCTTAAGGAGGGGGACATAAATACTAAATTTTTTCATAAGCGTGCATCTCAAAGGAAGCAGGTGAATACAATTAAGCAGATCAGAAAGGAAGATGGTAACTTGACGTCATGCAAACAGGAAATTGCAAGGGTTTTCCAAGATCATTACAGCAAGCTATTTGATTCATCCAACCCAAAAAATATCGAGGAAGCTCTTAATTCCTTCCCTAATGTAGTCAATACTGATATGAATTATACCCTCTCAGGTCCTTACTCTGAACAGGAAGTTGAAACAGCAATTAAAGAAATGAACCCTTTAGGCTCCCCTGGTCCCGATGGCTTCCCAGCAGTGTTTTACCAGCAGCATTGGAGAACCATAGGTAGGGAGGTAACTGCAGTAGCTCTGAAAGTCCTTAATACCAGAAAGGGCTTCAAAAGAAATCAACCAAACTTTCATTTCGCTGATCCCTAAAAAGAAAAACCCCCTATCTGCTTCAGATTACAGGCCAATCAGTTTATGTAACGTTTTTTATAAGATAATCTCCAAAGTTATTACAAACAAGCTCAAGATCATTCTGCCTCAACTAATCTCTCCAACTCAAAGCGCATTTGTCCCAGGAAGACTGATCTCAGACAATGTGATAGTTGCCTATGAACTACTGCACTCAATGCAAACAAGGTTGAAAGGGAAGAAAAATGGTTTCATGGCCCTCAAGATTGATATGAGCAAAGCTTATGACTGTGTGGAGTGGGACTTTCTAAGCAAAGTGATGAGAAGGATGGGCTTTAAATGTGAATGGGTCTAGCTAGTGATGCAGTGTGTTACCACTGTCACATACTCTATCCTTGTCAATGGTGTCCTTCAAGAATTCTTTTCTCCATCTCAGGGCATTAGGCAGGGAGATCCCCTATCTCCCTACCTGTTCATCATCTGCTCGGAATTCCTTAGCCATAGTCTAAACCAAGCTGAAATGCAAGGTCTGATCTCAGGAATTCCAGTTGCTCGAGGCTCCATGCATATCAATCATCTGTTCTTTGCAGATGACAGCTTGGTTTTCTATAGATCCAATCCAGATGAGTGGGGTAGATTGCAGCAAGTCTTAAGCACCTATGAACTAGTCTCAGGGAAGAGACTGAATCTTGAGAAAACTTCAATTTGTTTCAGCAGTAACACCAAGCAGAGTGTTCAAGAAGCTATAGTACAGCAATTGGGAATTAAAGCCTCAGGATCCTTTAACATGTATCTGGGCTTGCCCTCTTATGTGGGCAGATATAAAACCAAGGCTTTCAATTCAATATTGGATAGGGTCAAAGCTAAGATGATCAATTGGAAGACCAACTTTCTGTCTCAGGCATGTAAGGAAATACTGCTAAAATCAGTGTTGCAATCAATACCCACTTATAGCATGGGGATCTTTAAACTACCCAAAACCATCCTTAAAAAGCTCAACCAACTGCTGCAATCTTTCTGGTGGGGTCAGAGTAACACTAGATCCAAAATCCATTGGCTGAGTTGGCAAGCTCTGGGGAAATCAAAACAGGAAGGAGGTTTGGGATTCTGGGACTTTGAATCCTTCAACCTAGCCCTTCTGGCCAAACAAGGGTGGAGGATCATTCAAAACCCTCTATCCCTAGCTGCTCAAGTGCTTAAAGCTAAATACTTCCCTCATGGTGATTTTTCCTCTGTCAAAACAAGGCCAACTGATTCTTATGTGTGGAAAAGTTTCCTCCTAGCAAGACCTGTTCTTAAGGCAGGTTTATTTTGGAGAATAGGGGATGGAAGTAAGATTAAAATATGGAAAGATCAGTGGCTCCCATGTCCCTCAACTTTCAAAGTGCAGTCCTCAATTTCTATTCTAGATGCTGAAGCTCGAGTTTCTGAACTCATAAATCCTGAGACTATGCAATGGGATCAGTCACTTATTTATGCAATCTTCACAGCAGCTGAGAGCACTAGCATTGGCTTGGCCAAAACTAAAGATTGGCCAAATTTTAGATAATATGTGCTAAAAAGTCTCCACATTGGATTGGGCATCTCTAAAATAATTTGAATGTTAGCTACAGTGATTAGCCAAATTTGAAGAACCAAATTGATTCACCAAAAATTAAAATAATAATTTCTCACTCTAAGCAAACATTAAAATATTAATTTCTCACTCCAATAAAAATATTATTTGATTTGTAATTAATAAATTTAGATAGAATTTTTGATGAGTTTAATCAAATATTTTTTGTTATTAGCATTAAATGACTTTTAAAAATATGATTTTTTCAATATTAATTTAATTAGAATATAATTATTATTAATATTAAATTGGTAGAATTATAAAATGTAATATAAAAAAATTAAATAACAAAATTATTAATTTAATAATATTTTATTATTATAGAGAGAGTAAATGGCTAATCCACTGTGGGGATTGAATTTAAATAGAATATGCAAATGTAAAAAAATGTGATATTGACTAAAATTTGAAGATGCATTTGGCCAATCCAATGCTAGTGCTCTGAGGCAAGTTTGATTAGCCAGATCCCCATTAGCCCATGCAGGAGCCAAGACACACTGTCATGGAGATGTTCAAGAAATGGGAAATTCTCTGTAAGGTGTGCATATCATCTCCAAGCCTCTCTAAAAGAGACTAATACGGGGCAATCATCAACACAGAAATCCAACTCAAACTTCTGGAACAAAATGTGGGGTATCTGAGTATCTCAAGCCACCAAGGCCTTTCTTTGGAGAGCAGTGAAAGAGTCCCTAGCCACGAAGCTGAACCTGCATAAGAGGAAAGTGAGTGAAACACCTCTCTGTCCAATCTGCTCAATGGAACCTGAATTAGTATCCCATGCCCTCTGGACTTGTAAAGCAGCTTAGGATGTATGGTCCATGAGTTCAAGAAAAATACAAAAGCTTAGCATCTTTGAAGGATCCTTTAAAGATATTATGATAGTTCTGATGGCCCTGTTATCTCCACAAGAAATCACTGAATTAGTAGTCACTGCTAAAGCTATCTGGCATAGGAGGAACACTTGGATCTTTGAAAAACAGTTCCATTCCCCCTCTCAAGTTTCAAAAGTGATCCACACAGAATTGGCAGCTATTCAACTTAGAACAGAGGTTGGTATAAAAATAAAAGATGGTCCAAAAGTCACAAATTACCCGTTGGTCCCCTCCCCCACCTAATGTATTCAAGGCCAATTGGGATGCAGCAATTGACAAAGGTAATTCAAAACTGGGAATTGGTGTAATTGTGAGGAACTCAGAGGGACATGTCATTGCTTCCTTGTGCTCTTCAATGGCCCTGACTCTGAATCCATTACTTGGTGAAGCTGTAGCAGCTCGTAGAGCTACTTCCTTTTGTGCCGAGCTGGGTTTACAGCATCTAATCTTGGAAGGTGACGCCTTAACAGTGGTCAAAGCAGTGCAACACAAAGAAGACAGCTGGAGCACTTTCGGGTTGGTCATTAGAGATATCAAGTTCATGCTCTCAGAGATCCTCAGTTGGTCTATAGTTCATGTTAGCAGGGAAACTAATGTAATTGCCCATCATTTGGCAACAATTGCTCTTTTATTCAGCACCTGTTTTAATGAATGAGATATTTTTATTTCAAAAAAAAAAAAAAAGTTTCCCAGTTTTGGAACATGTAACAATTTGTTGAGCTGGCTGTTGTGGAGGCTGCAAGTTAGGAGGCTCATGTGGTAGACATTGAGTAGGATTTTCAGTAGAGGGCTTTCGGTAGGAGGGATTTCTGTAGGAGGGTTTTCTGTAGGAAGGTTTTCTATAGAAGCAGGTCTTGGAGCTGATGAATTAGGCTCTATGATATGAATTATAGGTTCATGAGTTGGAGAATGTGGGAGGGCATCATGATATGAAAGTAATGGTGCTGGTTGCATAACGATACAGTAAGAACTGGCAATGAAATAGAAGATGGAAATTTGAAAGACTTACCAAGTTCACTTTTGGTTGAGGAGTCTGAAACCATATCAGCTGCTGGAGAAGAGGTCTCATCAAAGATAACATTGCGAGATATGTAGACTCTACCACTAGTTAGGTCCAAACAGCTATATCCTTTTTGTTGTCTCGAATATCCTTGAAAAACACATCTTTTTGTTTTGAAACAAAGTTTGTGTTTTTCATATGGTGTAAGCAATGGGTAATAGCTACATCTAAAAATACGCATTTCACCATATCTAGGAACAAATTTATGGAGAATATAGAAAGGGGATAGGTTGTTTAGAACTGTGGTTGGCAGTCTATTAATTAAATGAAGTGATGTTAGAAAAGAGTCAGGCCAATATGTGGTTGGTAGATGTGATTGAGCAAGAAGAGTTAATCACATTTCTCTGATGTGTTGATGTTTTCTTTCAGAAATACAATTTTGAGAGAAGTATATGGACAAGTTAGGCGACGATAAATACCATTTGTGCTTAGAAATTGTTTGAATTCATTTGAGAGATATTCACCCACCATTGTTGGTTTGAAATTGTTTGATCTTGCAAAAAAAGAAATTTTCAACAAGAGCTTTATATTGCTTGAAAACATGGAGTTCATTAGATTTATTGGGCATGGAACCATGTGAAGTCATCAACAAAAATAACATAAAAACGACATCCACCTACTGAAGTAATGGGAGACACCCAAACATCAGAATGTATAAGCATTAAAGGACCATTTGTTTGTCTTGTGGATCTATCATATGGAATCTGTTTTGCTTTTCATAGAGGACAAGACTCACAAAATGATCTTTTCCCAATGACTCAGTATGAGGTAGATGGTTAGATTGAACCAATTTATTCAAGACAAACTCGGATGGATGGCCTAGTCGACTATGCCATTTATTTTTAGTAGTCTTTGTGCCTAATTTAGTTGCAAAGCAAGGCATCTTATTGGAGAAACTCTTGTTGCTAGCCAGAGGATATAGTCCATTCTCAGCTCTACCTTGGAATAAGATTTTGTTGGTTTGGTTCTATTTGACAAAGAGATCACAACCAGTTAGAATAAAATAACAATCATAGAATTTGTTGATGGATAATAGATTAACATATGCAGCAGGACAATGTAATATATTTTTCAAATGAAATGAATGTTTATCAAGGAGAATAGAAGTGTGTCCAGTATTTTGAATTGATAAACTTGTGCCATTGCCAACTGTGATCATGTCTATGCCTTCAAAGGGTTGTTGAGTAGTAAGATTTGCTGCATTACTGGTTAGCCCCACTGTCAGCATACCAGATCTGATTATCAAGAGTTGCATTTGTTTCAACTGCCATAGCTACAAGTTCAGCAGGAGGAATGCGACCTTGAAATGCGTAGTTGAATCTCTCATAGCATTCAAGAGCAGTGTGATTTGTTTTGCCACAAATCCGACAAGTAGGTCTATTGAATGATGCACCTTGTATTCGAGAATTGTTCTGTGTCACAGAACTGGAGCTACGATTGTTGAATGCAGTTGGAGCTCTATTGGTTCTGTAATGATTATTTAGACTTGGCTTTTGGAACTTCTTATTGAAGTGTTGTACTTTAGACTTGTTAGCAGCAAAGGCATAATGAGTATCGGCAGAGGTGTGTTGCTGACTTTCTAGTAGGGCCTCAAAACTGAGTAATTCAGCTTGAAAGTCTTCCAAGTTAAGATCATTAACTTGAGTAGCAAGAGCATATGAGGTAATGAATGGAGTGCAACTTACCTTGAGTCCTCCTAGTAAACGAGCAATAAGATCTTGATCATCCATTGACTTGCCAGCTGCTGCCAGTTGATCAATGAGAGCTTTAGCTTCATCAATATAAGCCTTACAAGTTTTATTTCCTTGAGAGAGAGTTTGAATTTGTCTTTTAAGTAAGGCAACCTGTGACCTTGAAGCAGATGCAAAGCAAGTGTGAAGAAAATCCCAAGCTTCCTTAGCAGTTTTAATTGCATAAAGAGAGGCAACCAATTTCTCTGAAATGGAAGTCAAAATCCAACTTTTAACACAATTGTCCTTCCGAAACCATATTGCATAAGATAGATTTGGTACATCCTGAATGGTTTCTTCAGGAGCTTTATTGGTGCCATCAATATGGCCAACAAGATCATGGCTATTGAGAAAGACCATGAATTGCATACTCCATGCCATGTAATTAGCACCACAGATAACTTCTCAGTAACATGTTGAGAAGTTGTATGAATGTGGGGGTTGTGATGGGGCATATTTTCTGTATTGCTTGAACTGGAAGACATCTAGAAAATATGTTATGTTGCGGAAACTATTGGATTAGGCGTTAGCCATAGGACTAGCTGATACCATGTAAGATAAAAGACAAAGTATGATGGAGTAGTTTTCGAATACCTTCTCACTGAAACATTTTTGTATTTATAGGATTGAATCAAGCTGTTTATTATACCAAAATTTCAAGTTTACAAGGATATACAGAATCCTATCTTAACAAACTAATTCAAAATTCAAAAATCAAATGTTTACAATTCTGTTTTTCACATTGCAGCAGACTCGAGATCTCCCTATATTTCTGCATATTTATCTAAGCTAACAAAGACATGGCCCAGAAAAGTTGGCCTAAGCCAAACACCCCAAAAGGCCTACAGATACAGGTAACTACTCACCTCACCTACGGGAAATGATCTTATCAAACTCCTATTAGCTAAGGCATCCCAACAACCTCCTAAGGATTAGATAACATCTAGGTGATGAGGGAAATTCAAATAATAACAAACTTAGTTTCAAATAAGAGATCAAGTTATTACGACGCTAAAAGAAGTCCCCTCCTTACTCTATATACCTATCGATGATCATCTATTAGGTATGCTAAACATTACCCCTGTCTTCTACTGTAAAGATCGAGCAATACATGGCCTTCTCAAGTGTACCTTAAAGCCTTCTCATTCCTTTGTTTGCAAGTTTGGGTGAGCGAGAGTGCAAAATAGGCCAAAACAGTTGGCATCGTTTATGGGTTCTACTTTCCTACAATTTAACGTGCTTTTCACATGCCTGCCACTACACACTCTCAGGCAACCATAGATCAAGAAGCATCATCTGCGAACGAGGAGAACAAGCTAGCAAAGTTGGAGGAGAGGTTGGAAAAGCTAACGTCGAAGTTGGAGGCACTATAGCATGACCAAGCCAAGTTGATAGGGCGGTGATGGAGTCACAAAGCACGGGTAGACCACTGCATGGCGATGAAGAGATGAAGAACATGCACCATGACTTGCGACACCTCATGAAAAAATACGAGGAGGAAGATAGGGGTGTCTTCCTCGGTAGACTAATTGCTCACTAACACAAATCTACCACACAACGCGAAGATCATGGCAGTACCTCTCCCATGAAAATTCAAAGTCTCATCAGTGGAGATGTATGATGGGTTGAAAGACCCCATAAAGCATCTAGAAACTTTCAAAACCCATATGACACTCCACGGATTCCCTAGTGAGATCGCATGCTGGGCATTCCCTCTAACTCTAAAAAGAGTCGCTTGAGGATGGTTTAGGGCCTTGCAGCCAGGATATATGACAGTTTTGAAGAACTGGGCCATCAGTTCTTAACCTAGCTTATGGCGAGCCGGAGGAGGAGGTCTGTCGCATACCTCCTCACTATGAAGTAGAGGGAAGATGAAAGCCTACAGGCTTATCTAGCCCACTTCAACAGGGAATGGATGATAATCGATGATGCAGATGAGGAAATCATGTTGACGACCTTGCTAGGAGGGATCTGGCCTAGAAACCCCTTTATGACTGAATTGACGTGGAAGACCACATAATGAAACCATCTAAACATTACCAATTTATGAAACTACATAATGAACCATTTCTAATATACAAGCAATGATGTTTCAATATCTCACAAGACACCCAAATGTACAAGTTAGAAAAATATAACATTCAACAGACCATTCAACTTCACTTAGGCACCAACGCACAAATCAAGAAAAATAACAATGTGATTCGTGTGATTAACATTCAGGATACCTTACTCAATTTTCATTGCGATGGTCAGTCAAAATTGATAGTGAGGGTTGCTACCTAGGGTGTTTGAGATGAGATGCCCTTGACAAAGAAAATGCCAAACCGAGTTCATATGGTGGTCGGGTGGTTGTTGGCACTCTAGGTACAACAAGGAAA
This sequence comes from Pterocarya stenoptera, assembly GCA_003123785.1. Taxonomy (NCBI): domain Eukaryota; kingdom Viridiplantae; phylum Streptophyta; class Magnoliopsida; order Fagales; family Juglandaceae; genus Pterocarya; species Pterocarya stenoptera. The sequence continues at coordinate 110,984 of QEOT01001376.1, forward strand.
ATTTTATGTCCTGGCCAAAGGGTCAATAGAGAGAGAGAAAGAGAGGTGTGCGACGGTGTGCGGTGGTTGAACTTGCTTCAGCATCGACAAAAATAGCAATGGAACCACTTGAAAATAGAGAATGAAAGTGAGAGAGATCTGAAAATTTAGATAGAGAGAGAGGAATTGAGAGAGGGAGAGAGACATGAACAGAGGCGGCAATGACTTACTAGTGTGGTGAGGGGCGATCGTTAATGACTCCTTGACCAGCGATTGTGAACAATGGGGAAAACAAGTGGGGATGCTCTGTCAGAGAGAGAAAATTCATGAGGTGGTGGGCACAAAGATATAGAGATAAGAAAGTAGAGATAGAGTGAGAGGAACAGTATAAACTTTTACCAGCATTGAGCTCAGGTGATTGGACTCGTCGACGATAGACCCTCTAAGCAAAGATGGCGATGAGTAACAATAACCCTACACAACATAATATTGAGAAAGTGGTGGAGGGAGGAACTGGTGAGAAGGAGAGGGAGTTGAGAGTGGAAACTGAAATAGTGTGTGCGGGGATTTGGGGAGAATGGCAAGAGTGAAAATAGGGATGAGGGAGAAACCGTTGGGGAGAGGGAGAGAAAGAAGAGGAAAAGAGTAAAAGAGTTCTGACGTCAAAACGATACCATTTTTGGCGAGTGGGCTCTCTTCCAAGGCTTGGGCTGGTGTTACAATCGGCATTGGGTGCCTGACTTCACTCTGAAAATCAGTTACTTACATCTCATTCGAAACCTATTTATTGACTGTACTTTATCAACCCAGGGGATTCTACATCCAATTTAAATGCTCCAGAGTGGACAGATGAGTTCCACTTCACCATCCTAGCAACTGGGTTCGTGATAAAATAAAAGACTCATGCATGATTTATAAATATTTCATGACATACTCATACTTATGACATGACATTCATAGCTTGTAACAGAATAAAATTGTCACAAATATGATGATATGGCATTTGTGGCATGGTACAAAATAACATGTAATAGTAATAGATGAATGCATAGCATATTATAAAAAATTATGATAAGCATAAATGAACATGAACACGAATATGAATAGTGCAATCATACGTGAGAATATTGAAAGTAAGTTAGAAGCTAACTTACAGAATGTAGCGTAATGCGTAAGCGTAGTGTAAAAAGAACGGAAGCTGAAATGACATACGTTCTAGGATTCATATCTCTCCTAATCCTTATAATAATAAAACTCACTAACTCAGGGCCAAATTTGCAAAATTACCCCTATACTTATGTGATATTATAAATTTGCCCATAAAAATAAGAAATTTGCAAATGGATTCCAAAACTTACTAAAATTTTAATTCCTCATGTGAATTCCATCCTAAATTCAAATAAGAACTCAAAAAAAAAAAAAATAATCCCAACTATGAAATCTCTCTTGACCAATTCACTCCTAGGCTAAAAATGATGATTTAGTTGCTATTTCATCTAACACGCTAACATGCTTAAATGAAAACTAACACTCTAAAAAATTCACATCCTTAGTTCTAAAATCATGTTAAAAGACAACATCAAAGGAAATGCCAAAGCATCAAGATTAGGTCAAATAAAATCAACTCTTGATATTCTAGGTCTAACACTTTCAATTCAACTCCAAGGAGGCCAAAAAGTCGATAAATAATACTTCTAACATGTTCATCATTCAAAATTAAGTGATAGGTGGCTCGACTAATCAACCAAAAATCACAAAACACAATATAGAACTATCGATTTTGGACTTGAAAGTGACTAGATCCTTGATTTTCATGCAATAACTCTTGAGAGAATACAATCATATACCTCACATTAAAGTTTTGACTAGATCCAAGCATCAAGTCTAACATGTAATAGTAAATATTTCATTAAAAACAAATTATCAAACCCGAGAGCCTTTAGATTGACTGTAAAACAAACTCTTGCATGTTCATCATCATTCTAACAAAGATTTAAATCATAACTCTTCAAAAATCTATTATAAATCCATAGATCAAAGCTTTAAGAACATGATTTATAAAATTCAAAACCATAAGATTAAGATCCAAAAACTAAAATCACAATCTAAACCAAATAAAAATTGTTTTGAGCCAATCGGTTTCTACCACTTCAAAATCATACAAAATTGTTTTATATATTTCTAACATGCTTTGAATATAACCCCAAACTTGAATACAATCATGTTAACACTTCATCATATCAAGATCTACCCAAAATTTCATTGAAATTTTACAAAACGTCCAGAGTTCATCACAAACATCAAAACCGAACATTTCCAACATCAATACCAAATTTCTTCCAACAACACCCCAAGAAAAATAACCAATGCTAACCCAAGTAATCTAGACTAAAAAACAAACCAAATGGAATAGATTAGATCCATAGTAAATAACTTACAAAAGCTTTGGAATGAAGGAGACACAAGATGCCAGAATTTTCTCTCGTGCTCTTTCCGGGATTTGCTCTTGGAAAAGGATGAACAAAAGTAAGTGTGGGAGACATATGCATGAGGGCATGGGGTAATAGAAAGGGGCTGACTTGGTCATTGAGTGAGTGACTATTTGATGTGAGTTTCACTTGTGAAAGAAGGGAGAAAAGCTTAAGGGAGTGGGTTGTCCTGCTGCTATTGAGTGGGTGAGGCTTAAGTGTTTCTTGTTTGAGTGGCTATAAATGGCACTATTTGGGGCACCAAGTGAGGTGGCCTGATAGTTATGGTATGACCTTGTAAGGAGGAGAAAACTTGTTGAAGAAACTTGGGGCAAATGGTGGTTTGGTTGGACCAAAAATGGGCTAACCGAATGGGATTTCATTTGGGGTATAGTTATCGTTTCGTTTAGGGTTTGGTCCAAATGCAACTTTTGTTGGTCAAATGTAATTACCAAGATGTAAGAGAGTAGATGTGGATATAAGAATGTGTACTTGAGTAGTTGGTTTCTTGTGGAAGTGACTAAATCAAGTGAGTAAATACTTAGTTACAAATAAAGTATGTTTAGGGTTTGAGAACCATTTAGGGTTTTGATTAACCTAAAGGGTTTTCGGGTTTTTGTTTGCCTTAAAATTTGTGGTTTTATTAGGGTTGAAACCCTCTTTTATTTGGCCAAATTGTGTTTGGTTTGATGGAATAATGAGTGGTGTAAGTGAGCATGATGACAAGCTCGATTCACACTCAATCTCTTACACACTTTGTCCTCCTCTTGACAAGTGTCTTAGGGTTTCTAAGTGTATGGCTAGGATTGTACCATGTGTTCAAATAAAAAGTTTATAGTGATTCTAAGTGTATTTGGACATCCTACATGGCGATTTGATAGATGTTTGAATTAGATGCCATGTGGAACTCTTCCAAATGGTTACCATCCACCTGAAGAACTCAAAAATGTTTATTGCACTATAAAATCTTAAATATTCATATTATTCTAATGGTACAATTTGTTTCTCAAAATTATTCTTCAGTGACTTAATTAAATAGAAAGGAAATTTTGTCACCATCTTGGATCGAGATTCAAATATTCTAATGGACTAAAGAAACCTAATTGATTGCTCAATTCGTTAAATTCTTTCGAGATTTCACGACATTATCAGAAAAATTCATCTATTGAATTTTTTTTGGGACATTACATTAACAGTATGGGGAGTATGCAATCATGAACTAAACCTAAGGGTATCTAGGGACATTTAAATTCCTCGAGTCGTAACATTATCCTCACTACAAAACTTTGCTTGCCCAAACCTGGCACCTTACTCACTTAACTCCTTGCTCGCTTAACACCTTGCTTGCCTTCCACATTCCTCGCTTAGTACATTGCTTGCCTAGCACCTCACTCTCATATCAAGTTGCTCGCCTATCCTCGCCCAACTCTCTCCAAGCCTTTCAACACTTAACTTTTTCCTTGTGGTTTCCTCGCCTAGCTCTCTTACACAATTTAAACCTAAATTCCCTTCGCCTAAAACAATGTAAACCTATTTTTTCTTATAAAAAAAACAACATCAGCCTTAATCTCCTATGCTTGTAACTCCACTCCTACACACAACACTTACACCGAATGTCCTCATTTACTCCCTTTCCCAAAACTTAGTCCCGGATCCTAAGGTCAGTCTAAGGGTCAACATGCAAAGCAGAACATAGTATGAGTTTGTGAGTACGGGAAAAACTTACTATAGTGGTGCTTGTAGTCGTGAGGTGAAGATGTTGCAGCTTCCCTTCCTGTTCTATTGATTGCACGATCACCAATGACACCTAAAGGCATGTTCATGGGGTGGTTTAGTATGGTAGGGTTGCAATATGATAGCCCTTGTCCTCCTCTATTTTTACTTGACAAAAACAGAGCATAAGCAACATGATCTGTGTGTGATACATACATTTGATGAGGGGTAAGGGAAGAGGAAAGACTTATCGGAGATCCTTGAGTGGCACATGAATGAGGTTTAGCGGCATTTGAACAATGCGACTTCGCAATGTTGCTCTTCTTGCAGGGTTGAGCCGGATCTCAAGTAATGATTCCAGCAACACATCAATGAGAGGGAAGCAAGAAGAAAAAGGAGAAAAGGAAGAAGATGAATGTGAAACAGCTAGAAAACTATTGTGATTTGTTCACAAAGGAGAAAGAGATGTATTTATAAGATGGAAAGGTCTGTTTAACATGCAACTCTAACATCCCATGCACTATGTCGGCGTAACTACCCTAACAATTGGGTTAGGCCATCTATGGTGGTTACATGTGGTTTCCTGGTCCCCTTGTCACAATTTGGGATTTCCTAAGGATCTTGGGTCAAATTCTTGGTTTCTCATTCTTGTTCTAAGCCCCTCTAAGCTCTAGAAATTTGCATAACAATTTCTCTAAGATTTTGAATTCTAGTCCTTTTTTTTCTAATTAACTGAAATCGAATAAAATAATGATAACCTAACTTACATATAATATATTATTATCAACTTACATATAATTTATAGATAAGCGAGGTTAAACATATAGCTAAGAGTGGGCAACGGGGGTGGGGCCAATCCCCAGGCTTACATGGTACTTGGCAGACAATCCGTCAAGTTTACTAGATGGGCAAGACAAGTAGATAAATATTTTTAATAAAGTAGGGTGGGATGCAAGTAGGATACCTAGCCGCCCGGCCCACCTATATATAAAAAGTAAAATCTAATTTCTAAGCCTAATATTCATGTCTCCACCATATCTCATAATTTTCATGCCTCTCATTTTCTTCTTCTTTTCCATCTTCATCTTTGTATGTGTCTAGTTCTTGTTCTTCTTCATCTTCACCTTCTCGTTCTTCATCTTCTCCTTATGTTGTACACAATTTCCAAGTCGTTTATAAGTTTGACAACAAGGTTCTCTAGTCACAAACCATAGATCCATAGTTGCACAGTGTTCTTTGGTCCCAAATCGATTTTGATTGGTTGATTTATCTATTGTGTTTATTTGGAATTTTTTTTTATCATTTGTTATTGTTTGATTAGTTTGGATTTGTAATGTGCGGCGGAGGTAATTTTTTTATGAATCTTGTTGCCGTTTGGGAACAAAGGAGTGGTTGATTCCCACCCCCATTCATCCACCCATATGATGGGACGGATAGCCTTTCTTTAGAGCAAGGGCTAGGGGCAAGGTGGGGGAGGACAGAGTTGCAAGTCATCCATGTGGGGCGAGTAACAGCCGCCCTACATATAGCTACCAAGTAGATTTCATTTTCTATTAGAAGTCTACCACAAGGTACCGTCCATGTATTTGTACCTACTAATTGATTGTTTTGAAATGAAGCTCACCAAGAATTAGTTCAAAGACTATTCAGATAAAATCGGAGGGGAGCATTTAATGTTACAAGGTGTTTAGAAAATAATTTCTTCTATGTCTTTTAATTTGGTGAACTTGAAGAACAATTTGTTGCATCAATCTCTTCTGTCCTTAGATTTTCAGCAAAATGCTACAAAGATTTGATGGAATTTTTAATGGTAGGACGGGGTGGTTGTGTTTTGGATGTGTTTTGCACTTCCCACCACTCATAACCTGCAACAAGAATAGGAAAAGGCTCCAAGGTGTAGGGACACCTTCGATGCCTAAGTCAGGAGAATTGCTATGGTATTGATTGTAGATGAAAATGGAAATATTTATGTACCTTTTTGGGTATTAGTCATTTGATATATATAGAGTGGCCATGGGCATCCTTCAAGGACTTATAATTGCCTTATCTCCTATTTGAAACTAGATTGGGGCCTATTAATTGAATTTCCCTCGTTTCCTGTGAGTTAACTAGGTCAGTAAAGGGCTATCGTAACACCTTGGCCATTAGGACTTTCTTAGATTCTCACTTCCTCTATAGTGAGCCTATGGCCATGATTTGTGGCTTGTGCAATATCTTTAGTTGAGGCCCAGTTATCTGGGCTCGATCTCTAAAATCGTGATGGGCCTAGAAGATGGACAGGAAATGTGTCTCTTCCAATTAGGGGTGGGCAGCAGGGCCTCGCACCTCGCTACACCACCCCGCCCCCGCCCATGCAGGGCAGGGGTTCCGTTCCGCATTTGCAAGGGTCCAGGGGCCCGCCCGCATAATATATAATATAATTATATTATATATATAACTCCATAAGTGAAATGACATCGTTTTGTCCATGACAAAACGGCGCCGTTTCATTTTACCTGTTAAGTCCCCCTTGGCCCGTCTTCTCGTTGTTCTCGAACTCTCTCTCAAACTTAGACTCAAACTCTCTCGTACTCTCTCTGTCTCTCTTTCTTGATCTCTTCTCTCTCTCTCTTGCATGAGCACTACATCTGAAAACTGAGATCACCGTTGCTGCATCCATCATTTGCTACGCCAAAGATAAGACTCCTTACTCTGGACCTCGATGGAACCTAGATTTTTTTTGCAGTTTTGGATTGGAGATTGGAGGAAGGATTGATTGAATCGGAGATGGAGGATGGGAATGATTGTGAATTTGTGTGATGTGGATTATGATTTATGCATGTGTTTGAAATTGAACGAATTTGTGTGGCGTGTGCATTGTTTTTGATTTTTTTTTTTTTTTTTTAGTTTGTAGTTTTTCGGATTTGGAACCCTAAATTAGTTTAGGGTCCTAATCTTAATTTAGGGTTCGAAATCTGAAACCCTAACTACATTTATTTAGGAGTTTCGGATTTGGACCTTAATTTTTAGGGTTCCAGTCTAAAACCCTAAATAAATTGAATTAGGAGTTTCAGTTGAAACCCTAAATCAATTAATTGAAACCCTTAAATGAATTTAGGGGTTAAATCCATAACACTTAAATAAATTGATTTACCCCTAAATATTGGTAGGGGTTCTTTGATTGTATTTTCAGAAAGAGAATGGTTTTGAATCTTTGATGACCCATTTTTTGTTTCTTTTAATACATTTATCTAAAATTTTGTTCTTTCATTTAAAACTCTTAAAACTAGAAAACTTTTTTTTTTTTAATTTCTTAGTATATTATTATGTTTTTTTTATGCCTTGTGTTGGCTTTGCACTTTGCCTTATTTTTTCATGTGTGGTGTATTTATATGATTTTTTTTATGTCTTATGTTGCTTGATTTATAATTTTTTATTGTGTTGGGGAATCAAAAATGTCTTCTCAAAAGGATTTCGGTGATAGCTCTCCTACCCCTACCAATACCCCTACCACCAGATCCTAACCTTACTCCAATCCTTGGAAGTACACCTTGCCCTGCCCCCAAGCCCACACAGGACAAGAAATCTGTTTCCATAGTTTGGTCCCACTTTACCAAATTAGAGAGTGGTGACCCCAATAACCCTCAAGTGTAATCACTGTGAGCAAATATATAGATGTCACTATAGGAAACATAGTACATCCTAGGTAAAGGTCCGTTTAGAGGAATAATGCTAGAAAAGTCCAATATTAAGAAGAAGAGTCAATCTAAACTAGATATTGGACTAAAAAATAGCTGATGGGAGTAGTGGGGGTCCAACTTTGAAGGGCCATGCGAAATATAATCTTGATGAGTGTCAAAGGAAGTTAGCTCATATGGTTATCATAAATGAGCTACTTTTCAATTTGCAGTAGGGAGAGAGTTCCAAGAACTTGTCCAAAAATTGGAACCTAGATTTAAGCTTCCTTCTCACCACACTGTGGTAAAGATGTTTTGAGGAGCCAATTGGCAGGTTTGGTAGTTTACCTCACTACCGATTCTTGGACTTCTGTCCAAATATGACTTACATGTCTATGACTTTGCATTTTGTTGATTCTGATTATATTCTTCACAAAAAAATTATTAAGTTGGCACAGGTTTTGACAGTACGATTGATAATGCCTTGTGTAATGATGTCGCATTGGGATATCTGAAGACTTATCTTAGAGAGCAAATAAAACATTCATGGGTGCTGAATATTTACATGTAATATGTGCTGGATATATCTTAAATATAATTGTGACTGAGGGGTTGAAAGATATTGATGACTCGGTTGCACGAGTTAGAATGACTGTGAAATTTGTGAGGTCTTCTCCTTTTAGATCGGAGAAATTCAAGGTTGTGCGAAGACTGCAAGCATAACATCAAAGAAGGGTCTTTGTACTAATATTCCTACCAGATGGAACTCAACCTTCTTGATGTTGGAAGAATATAAGGCAGCCTTCAATTATTGGGTGATGAAGACATTCACTATGTCAAATACTTTGATGAGCACGGAGGATTAGGAAAGCCTAATGATGATGATTGGGAGGTAGTTTCTACTTTTTTTTATTTTCTTAGGCTTTTTTACGATGTCATATTGAAGTTATCTGGTTCTTTGTACCCTACGTCCCATGAGTTTTGTCAACAAATATGAAGGGTGAAAAAAGAATTACACGAAATGTGTAAAGGTTCCAATCTAAGGATGAGGGGGATGACATTGACCATGAGAGTCAAATATGACAAGTATTGGAGAGATTTTAGTAAACTAAATATTTTGTTATATGCTGCTATTATTCTTGATCCCCATCTAAACATTTCAAGCATGTGACATGGTTTGAGACTTGCGCACGATCAAGCATGGGCTGATCTTATTGATGATATGGCCCAACTTACCCTAGCTAAATTGTATGATCAATTTAATATGTGTGACGCTCCCAATCCCCGCTTGGGATGGAACAGAGACTTAGAGCGTCGGGACATGCAACATAAGGTTACATACCCCCGTTCATGACAGTTAATATGCAATGCATCCTAGTATGCAACTAGCAATGTGCAATAATCGCAGCGGAAATAAAAGGTTAAAATGTAAGATATGTCAGAATAACTAAAACATCCCAACTTCATTAGAAAATTATCGTCTTAAAAATACCAATGTAGCATAGACTTGTATACAAAGTCATATTATTCTCTTCATGCATTCTAAAGCATGAAGGACTTGGGCTATAAACATCAGCATTAAATCTAGCTTCTTCACAAAATCTAGCTCCTCCTCAAACATGCAGATCCAGCGCTCCATCAATCCCGTCCTGGTCGATTCCTGACACAACTTCTATCATTCCGAGTGGAACGATAGTGGTCCCATAAAAGGGTGAGATTTACTCAAAATCTCAGTAAGTTCAACAACTAACTGGCACAAAGATAAATCAATCATGAAAAATGATAAATATGCAATGCATGAGATGTAGAAAAATAGTATGCATGTCTCTCATCCAGATTCCTCAACATCTTTTAAAAATATGGAGACACGGGTTTTTACTCAGTAAGTAATTTCGTCATCATTTTTGAGAAAACATAACTTCTTCATAAAAATTTCATCATAAACTTTCATCATCATAGACTTACATCATTATCTTAATTAATAACATAACGTGTGGTAACGTCACAGTTCCCCATATGCACTGTGAGTACCTGCCGGTGACCGTAGTACAACTCACGTTGAAACTACGTTGTCTATAGACTCGTTCTCAATGCATTGGTAAATATAACATAACATCATAAAATTCATAACGTGTACACCCACTAGCGTTAGGTGTCATAACATATTGACTTCGCTCCGGCGTTCTTTAAAAAGAACCCATTCGAAGCCTGTTGACTATTCTTCGTCAATCTAGGGGTTACCACTCCATTATTAAACACTCCAGAGTGGACAAAGGAGTTCCACCAGGATAATGCCCCATCCTGGCCTTTGGGGTCGTGACAAAATGATTTCCATGCTATGCTTTGAAAAAATATTTCTCATGACATGTGCATATGTAGAAATTTTCATGTAAAAATGACATTTATAAATGTAATATGCAAAAATGATAAAAATGTC